>JASCZW010013769.1:0-24627 GCA_034211315.2 Aedes japonicus | reverse complement strand
AGAAACTGTCCGAAATTCGCCAAAAATACCTTGTCTGGCAACCGGCGATCTCGGATGTGGCAAAATGAGTCAGCCCTTCATCGCCTCTGGGACCGTCAACGGACAAATCTACCGAGACGGTGCTCGAAAACGGCTTCTGCCCTTCTTGAGGTCAGCTCAGCCCGGCTGCCTGTTTGGCTGGATTTGGCATCTTGCCACTATACCCGGCCCGTCTTAGACTGGTACAAAGATAATAATGTAGTTTTTGTACCAAAAGACGACAGCCCTCCAAACACTCCGGAACTTCGCCCAATTGAAAAATTTTGGGCAATCATGAAAGAAGCAAAAGCTCGTTAAAACTCAAAACTGATGAAAATGAACTTGAACTACAGAAAGTGTGGTTAAAAGTGAAGTAAGCAAGTCAGTCCTATCATTGCCAAAATTTGATGAAAGAGGTCAAGGCAAAGGTGCGGGCATTTGAGTTGAGAGAATGAGGATCAATAAACCAATGATGTCAAAACTCAACCATTCGGTAGTACTTTATTCCCAGAAAGTTTGAAAAGGAATCGGGCTCAATGGAAACATTTTGTGGTGACCTATTTTGTGTGTCCAAATTTCATCGAATACAGTCTTTAATGCTTGCAAGAAACAAAAACAATTCATTTGTAATTGGCTAAAGAGAGTAAAAATCGCTCATTCGGATGTTACAAAAAAGAATCATACAGTACATGATTACCATAGAAAATGAGTTTAAACAATGTCGGAAATCGTTGAAATTCGTTTGTTAGTATTACCTTTGACTTCCTTTGGCATCCAGAACAGCCTACAAGCGTCGTGGCATTGATTCCACCAGATTTCTGGTCACCATTGCTTGAATACTATTCCAAATCTCCTGAATCGCCAGTTTGAGCTCCTTTTTGTTTCTTACTTTTGATTTACTGTTGTTATTCAATCGGTGTCTACCCTCACTTGTGGTGCTCAATGGGATTCAAATCCGGTGACTGCGGAGGGGTTCTCAGTTGCTTAGGAAAATTGTAAAGCAACCACTCGCGTACAACATGCGACGTGTGTTTTTGATCATTGTCCTGCTAAAAGTAATAATCAGGTTGTAGTTCCAATTTTGCCTGCGGATGGTTGCCGATTACCGCCTGAGTATGTTCAAATAGCCCATTTTGTCCACCGTGGTGTCGATAAACTCCATAGCATACACACCACTGGCAGTCATTGAACCCCACCGCCTGACGTTGCCTCCTCCGTGTTTGACAGTAGGGCTTAACGTTTGCATTAAAAAAAATGGAAGAAAATTACCGATTTTTCATGGGTTTACCTTCACCCGCACTGAAGAAACTACCCATGCAGCATCAATCATAGTAGCCCATGAGTCAGCAGACAAAATGTCACAGCTCTATCAGTCGAACACTGTGCGTTCAAAGAACGAAACCCCACCGCGTTGAAAACAGACTTTGTGGACGCCGGATACGCCCGTTCCGGCATCTACAAGATCTTGACACTATTGGCCAACAATCAGAGCATCGAACGACGACCGACGAACGCGGCCGACGACCCTGAGCGACTAGAAGCTTCAAAGGATGCTGAAGAGGAAGACCGAGGGAAAAGTGGCTACATCGCTGTGTGCGCTTGACCGGGAGGTCGGTTCAACCGGCCAAACAGTGACAAAGTACCTGATGAACGCTGAACATACATGCATGATCAGGAAGCGGAAGTCGCGTCCACAGGTTTCAGAGCTGCAGTCAATGACTCAGCGGCAGCGGCTGAATAAGATGGTCAACTCGATTTTCCCGGCGAATCGCGACGTGGTGATGGTGAATGACGACAGGACCTATCTACTGCCCTGGATGGGAAGTGTGCTCCAGGTGGAGTTCATTTCACACACCAAGTTCCCTAAGGAAAGGTGCTGCTGAGGCTGACAATCAGCGAGAAGGGGATGTACAGCCGGTGCTGCTGTCGCTCCGGACTGTGCAGTTAGCGAGATGCACAGGCCACGAGATACCTGTCGGATGTTGCGTCATTCATCAAGAAATGCCATAAGGGCGAAGACGCGATGCTCTGGCCGGATCTGGCGTCAGCCCACTGCTCAAAGTGATCGTTGGAGGAGATGGGTGGCTCGATGCTGCGATGCGGTACCAGGTCGGCGTCCCCCAGCTGCGTCCTATCGACCATTCCTGGGCCAAACTGAAGGCGTAAAGTTGCTTGCATTTAGAAAGCGGTTTTAAAAGATCCAGCATGACCCATTTCAGAACATTCGGAGAGTCCTCATTACGAGAACCGGGTTAACGCACTCGTATCTGGTTGTCCAACCGGGGTCATCAGTCTTTTAATTTGTAAGCTCATGGCGTCTGAAATTTGACTCATGCCCGGTGGTTCCCGGTGGAGTGCCGGTTCGATGGAGCTGAGTGTGAGCAGAGAGTTCCCTAGTCATGCCCAGCCATTCCCGGTGCGCATCAACCTTTCTGGTGGAAGTCGGTTTGTCTACTGGACGATAAAAAAGCCGAACAGCAGGCGATGATGGCTAGCTTCGTTGGTCCGGTTGATGCCTGGGCTGGAATGGCTCATATGGACCTCTTTGATGCGTCAAAGGAAGCTGGATGCTTGGCTGTAAATAATGGTCTAGATAAGATTTTTCTCTTTATGGAGACAATCGAAAGGGCACAAGGCACGGCCTGGGACCAGCTCGATGTGGCATAAACTGTCCAACGTTCTGTTGGATATGCCGTTGATGCACACACCGAGAAAAGTGGAACAAGGTAAGTGTTTGAAGTCAGCAATCCTGCTGAAGATGAAAAGCTAAAGTGGACCTCGAAGCTGGCGAGTGATCACAACGTGAGAGTTGGTTAGTATCCAACAAGTACACTGTGTGGTGTCCAGTGCAGACTACATTGACATGCTGTGACAAGGATCTGATGGATCATTTTGCTAAACAAGGTGTGGTAGATGTTCACAGAACCCTTCGAAAGGTCAGCGATAAAAAGGTTAACACCTGCTCCGTAGTGTTTGACCTCCGGGGGGCTTGATTTTCCCTTTCAAAAGTGAAGTTTGGGTTCTTGAGAATTGATACACATGCTTACACATGCCAAGTGCGTAGCAAAGGCTTTTGGCTGAAACTGTCCAGCCATAAATGAGGACTAACTTGGGTGTCTTCTACCGAGACGCTAAGAAGGTCTTCAACAATGAGAATAATGATCGGGGGATTTGCGCCAAGTGGCTAAGTTCACGTCTTGGTCCATCTTTCAGCAGCTGGCTGTTTCTCTGTGCTCTACCAACGAGAAACTAAAGAAAGCTTACAAAGTCAGGCCTAAGGCTAGAGAGAAGCTGATCCTAAGATCAGATGGATTGGATGGATACTAATGGAGAGCCAGGTTTCCCGGCATTCTGTCATACAAGGCAGTTGGAACTGATCCATCGTTAGTCGCTGCCAAGGACTGACTTGGATTCTGACCATGATGAGGAAAAGCGGCTCCTCAGAGACCCAGGTGGAAAGTCTCATCCAGAGAAGTCACCCGCCTAAGACGTAAATTACAGATTGCTTCGAAGAGAAGAAATCTCTGGCAGCGAGGGGAGATGTACTGTCATGGCGGCAGAACTGCAACGAGTAGAGCAAGAACACACACAATCCAGTGAGGATGATGGTGGCGCTCCTCTTGCTGAGATTTGCCGGTTGTCAGAGAAGTTCAGACGATACAAGGATGAAAAAGAGTCGGCGAAAGCTGAAACCTCGGCGGCCAGCGATCGCGAAAGCGATGCTGTTACTTCATCATTCCCGACACAGCTCGGTCATTGCCAGCACGAAACAGGCTGATGTAGAGCCACTGAAATTTGTACTGCCAAAGCTGTCAGGATCCAACTCCTGGCAAGTAGGCTGAACCCTTGCATCACCGGCCCTCGAAAAACCATGACCAAGGAGAGCAGATCTACCCCGACTACCCCTCGCGTGTAGGTACTAAATGGTGTATCTAACCTAAGACCAGATATGCCACACACCTTGAAAATGCAGCTGGATCTACTGAGTTGGAGGCCTCTGCGATCACCATACGGTTGCCTATGAATCTTACAGTAGTAAGCTTATTCATGGCTTCAAGCTTCGTAGGGAACAGGAATATCATCGGCAGAGTTGGAGAGACCTTGTCACCCGGCCTGATACCACAGCAGACTCGCTTGAGGAACTCAGGGTGTTGGGACCCACACCGTGCTTCGATCCCCAGCCCTTTGCCGGAACCACCTTTTGGTATTACTTCCAGGAAGAGGGCTAGTCTGCTTCACGCACACACTATATCTGCCTATATAGGTCGTTAATAGTTAGCTTCGTCGTCCTGACGCTGATTCGATCAGAGATGCTCCTGGATCACAAGCGGGATTCGTGACCTCTGCCAATCCCCGCGCCATATGGCCCTTCCTCCATTCGAGAATACCAGGACCAGGACCGGAGTTGGAAAGTTTGGGGTCTTGGCTACCCCAGGGTTGTCCCTGTTTCCCATGTCACGACCAGCTTAAGACTTTTGCGGGATCTCGCACCGTATGGCGGTTCCTCCGTTATAGTTCGTTTAGCTGTTAAGGTAAGCTTAAAGTTTCCAGTTTGCACCACGGGGAGACGAGCTACACACTACCAAAATGTCATGTAAATGTCTGTCCCAAGATACCGACACATGCTAGCGTCCCTTAGCACATAAGAATGAGTTCAAAGAGATGTGAAAATAAATTCAAACACATCTTTGAAGATGCGATGATGCCACGTATGTGTGTCAGTTTTAGGAGACACAATTTTACACTCAGTCCTTCTTTACGTTCCCCTACTTTTTACAATCATGAATTACGTCTCGTGTAAAATTCATAATTTCGCGAGTGTCGTACCCCACACGGATTTCAGACCGCGTTTGTTTTTTTTTTAGCTGGGATAGAAAATCTGCAACCAGACTTCTGAAGAACTCAGAGTGCGTGGATAAGGGTGCCAACTCCTCGACCCAATAAAAACCCACCCGTGCCTTAAGCCCGGGATCTTCCCCGGAACCGCCTTTCGATATTACTTCGGGAGAGGTGTCGTGCCCGCTAAGCAGCCACTATGTCTAGCTACTTATGGCTTCAGTAGTTCGGTGGTCCCTGCGACCTGCCGTTGGTCGTTTCGCAATTTTTGTTGGAGATCGAGGACACTATGGGAGGCTGAAATGCACACCGCATACCAAATGTCCCGTGCTTGGCACATCCTCTGGACCAAATTACGCAGGTCGTGTCGTGACCGCTCACGGCAAACATGCACCTGATCTCGCGCCGTCGAAACGAGGACATGCCGAAGACACACATGTTCCACCAGTCTCCTCAACTCCCTGCATGCTGCATGCGGAGGACTGTGCATGCCCATATTTATGCAGGTATTGTCTACAAACAGCCGTACGGCCAGACAATATCTGCCGTTAAGTGGAAATTCACCTCCCCGTGTCGCCTACCGACCCACCTGGTTTAATTCCGGGATCAGTCGGTGGGTCCACCGACCTTTAATTGGAGTTGTTCACCATTCCCTTTGCCGCCCAACCATGGATACGGCTCTGTAGTGGTCTTCGAATACCTCTTGTTCCAGTTGTTTGAAGCACTCTACGTCCTCTTTTATGACCATGCCTATTGGCAGCATCCCCGCTAGGATGCAGACCTCGTCGCGTGATACCGTTCGCATAGCACTAACCACTCTTAGGCACATAAGCCTGTGCGTACTCTCTAGTTTACTTGCGTAGCTTTTGGTACTCAAGACGGTGACCCATGCCGACCCGCCGTACCTAAGTATGGACAGGGTGACGCTAACAGGAGTTACGCTTACTCCCTTGCATCACCGAGCTATTCGACATCATGCGGGATAATGCCCATATGGCCATTGAGGCTTCCTTGCAAGCGTAATCGACGTGACTGACCGAGGACAGCTCGTCGTCGATCATGACCCCAAGATACCTCAAGAACCTCTTCGATTCTACCGTGCAGTTACCTGCACTGATCGTCACATGTTGCTCCGATTTTCGGTTGTTAAGAAACAAATACCTCAGTCTTATGAAGGGTTAGCCCCAGTTTCCTGGAGCTCATTCATCATTCATCTCATTCACACTGCTTAAGGAGTGCGAGGTCCTTTGAGGTCCACCTTCTCAATAGATTCTCCACATATCTCCAGGGTGATGTGGTCCGCGATCCACGACCATCTTCCTCCGTTTGGGAACTCAAGCCGTAGTTCTTCATCGTACATCTTGTTCCATTGCACCGAACTCAAAATCGAACCTTGTGGGACGTCTGCAGTGATCTGAACACGTTTGTGGCCTACCTCTGTGTTGTACACCAGTACGTGATTCTGGAAGTAGATTCTCAGAATCTTGTACAAATGCCCTGGAACCTGAAGGCGTTGGAGCGACTTGGCGATAGCCATTTAACTGGCGATATTGACCGCATTTCTCACATCAAGAGTGACCACTGCACAGTAGAGTACTCCTTGCTTCTTGCGCTGGATTGCCACTTCAGACGATTTGGTGACGGACAGAAATCCACCGTCGACCTCCCTTTACGGAAGCCAAACTGGTTGTTATACAGACTGCCTATTTCCTCCGTGAATTTGCTCAATCTGCTGAGGATTACCCTCTCAAGCACCTTACCTTCTGTATCCAACAGACATATAGGTCTATATGCCGATGAATCCCCTGATGGTCTCCCAGTCTTTGGTAGCAACAGTAGGTTTGAATTTTTCACGCGTCTGACACCTTTACATCATCACCCTGAACATTTCGGGAGCCAGTAAGAGAGCCGTCTTGATGGCCAGATTCAAAATACCACCCGGCTCCGGCGCTTTGTTCGTCTTCAGCAAATTTGCTATTGAAAAGAGTTCCTCGTTCGTCACCGTCATGTGCTTGGGAGGTCGGTGATCGGACACCGACTATCTTGCATTTCTCGGTTTGACTTCTCTCTGCATCGCACACTCGAGTAACTGCCATAATGAGTCGTTCACCGCAAGAATCCTGGGGTTTGCGTAAGTTTCGTTCCCTCTCAAGTGTCTCTTTAAATGTCTCTACATCAAAGTAGGACGTCTTCCATCTGCGGGCGAATTGAGTGGATGCTCCTTCTTCCGCACACTGCCTTGTATTGTGGATGATACATTAACGAACCGCCATCATCCACCAACCCTAGACGGTATAATACCCCATTACGTTCACACCATAGCTCCTTTGCAAAACACCTCATGCAGTGCTACGAGACCAAACCTGCTATGCTTCTGAACATTGGATAGCACGTGGGTGCTTCCGGCGAATTTAAGGGAGCTGTTTCTTCACAGATTGTTCCGGTCCGTATTCTGTTGTTGACATTCCTGTTCTTGCTTGTTTTCCGACTGGCTCGCGAAACTTGACGCCAACCCACTGGCGAATTTAAAGTCCCACACTGGCACAAGGTGATTCAGCCGCACCTGACATGGAGAACCGCTCTTGATATGGAGAATAGACGCTCGAGTATTGTATTGGCATTTTCACTGAATACACTGCTAAATAGCATGGTTCAAGCGCCACTGCACGCTGAAGTCTATGGGTTATGTTTGATTATTTGCAGGCGTTTGGTTGCTTCATATTTGCTTCCAAGGCGAGGATGCATTTCATAGGATATTATTGTAGAGACTTGTCCTACTTCGCCTTAGATCCTTGGTTGTAAGTAAGTTGTAAGTCCTTGTTTCGATCAAAATTTCGTCGACTTAAACTTGACGTATTTCCTTTCATCGTGCATTAAAAATTTTTGCACACTCCTCATTTTGAAGATGTGTGCGTGTAGCATCATGCCTCTATTTTGATTTTGAGATTAGCACTTCAGTTATCAAAATGTCGTCGAAGGAAGAGAAGCAACGCATCAAAATTTTGCACGTGCATGGCGAAAATCCAAACTACTCTCACGCCAAGTTGGCGAAATTGTTGAATGTGGCTAAATCAACTGTTACCAACGTATTAAAAGTGTTCGGTGAACGTTTGTCGACAGCCAGGAAAGCTGGATCGGGAGGAAATCGAAAGCTGGATGCCACAGCGACGACAAAAAGAGTTGCCCGCTGTTTCGAGCGGAACCCCAACCTCTCCGTCCGAGATGTCGCAAAGAAGCTGGGAGTGGTCTGTCGACTTACAAGAAAGTGGTGACTTCAAATCGCGACGATAAACAAAACACGTCGGCTTAAGCACGATTGCGAAAGTTGTACACGACGATGCTGACGAAGTTTGATTGCGTGGTACAGGACGATGAAACTTACGTCAAGGCAGACTTTAACCAACTTCCTGGACAGGAATTTTATACGGCAACCAGACGTGCAAAGCTGGCAGATATTTTCAAGCGCATTAAACTGTCACAGCTCGCGAAGAAATATCTGGTGTGGTAGGCCAGCTCTACCTGTGGCAAGAAGAGCAACGTTTACATTGCAACCGGAACCGTCAACCAGGAAATTTATCTAATCGAATGCCTACAAAAACGTCTACTGCCTTTTCGGAAGTGACACAATTGTTCCGTTCTATTTTGGCCGAATTTGGCATCTTGCCATTACGGAAAAAGGCCATGGAGTGGTATGCTGCCAACAACGTTCAAGTGGTGCCCAAGGACAAGTACCCTCCCAACACGCCAGAGCACCGTCCAATCGCAAAATATTGAGCCATCGTCAAACGGAACCTTAAGAAGCCTCAAAAAGCTGTTGTGAGCGAGAAACATGGAAAACTGGCGTCATGCGGTGAATAAAGTGGACAAGTAGACTGTACAAAATCTTATGCCAGGTGTTAAACAAAAAACCCGGCAATTCGCATTCGGTAAAAAGGAAGCGTAGCTGAATATTTCTCCTGTATTCTGTATTATTTGAACTTGAAAAAGAAAAGAATTTGACTTATTAATACACAGAAAAAAATAATTAATTTTTACAAGCGCGTAAAATTTCCCCTCGTGTAATTTCAAGCCAAAGGAGCGTAAACAACGATATTGTTTGCAATCTTTCATTCAACTGACTAGATTTAGGCGTTATCTGGCTTAAATTTACATGAAATATTCCATTATTTTCTGCCAAATCTAGCATTCCTATCTGTGTAAAAACTTTGATCGACTCTCACACATATATCAAATTTTGATCGGAACACCCTCTAGTTGTGAAAGAATTGTATGTCCAAAGTTGCGGGCCGGCCAAATTGATATATTTGTTCCCTTCATAGTTCAGGCTCTGATTCCCATAGTGCAGTTGTAACCAAATCCATGTGCTGCGATTTGCAACATTTTAGCAAAGTTTAAAAATCCTCTCATGCATACAATACAAAACATGCGTTTAAAATTCCTCTTTAACTCCCACTTCGCAAACGGCGATCGTTGCAAATGTTAGCAAGCATTATGCGCGCCATTTAGTCAGCCCTCGAGGTGCAACATTGTAACGCTCAGCCGATTACGATTAATCACCTCTGCTAACTTGCGCGCCACAAGCATTGCGTTCGATCAAATCGAGCCGAACCGATTTCCCACACCTCACAGAACCAAGGGAGACGTGGAAACTCGTCGCCATGTGTCGTAAATTGGTCAATCCGGTCGGTTGTGCACTGATTTTCCGAGTTTCATAATTTTCCGCGTTCGAAAAACCCAACCTCCATTGAGCCCGCAGCGTTGTATAATCGACCATCATCATCATCATCGGCTCGGGATAGGTTGGGCTGGTTTATAGTTATGAAAGAAATCCCACGCATTTGGCGGCTCGGAACTGATCGGGAGACCATAATAATTCACCCGATACCATTTCCGCTAAACAGGTCCACAGCCCATATGGGCACCATGAAGCGGCGGTGGCATTCGCGAGAGCAAGAAGACATTGAACTTACGAGCGAGAGTGCGGGCTAACATGCGCAACTTCAAATGGAGCAGTCCGCAAGACGCAGGAATGTGAATGCGATTATGCGATTATGTTTAATGTGCTGTCATGTTGGTCCAACTCGCTTGGCACGATACATTTCGAGCCGTCCATGCCGTCCGAATGTGGTGCAAAATCAGTGGCGTTGTTTGACCGTTAATCTTAGAGCGTAGGTTACAAGTGAGGGTCGGGAACAAGCTGACCGGGCGACTTGTTGGGTTCGTTTGATTTAGGGCACTTGTGACGAAAACTTCTTCCGTTGTTTGTGGGTCTTTGCCTTCATATGCGTAGGAAGTTGTGAAGTATGACTTCGTGTAATGGCTCTGGCTCAGCATATTTATTATGTCGTCGTGAAAGGCTTGGCAGTGTGCGGATAAGCTTATGTAATCCGATGTGTTAAGTCATAAAGCGGGGAACGAGTTCAGTGGAAGTTTCAGCGAGTCTTAAAGATTTCGGTTTTCAGTTATCATCTCAAGATAGGGAATTAACTGATTATGGCTGATCTGAACTCAATATTTATGGATTTAATGGCCTTTGGAAAAATATGCCAACTCAATTTAAGAAAATGCGAACAAATCAACTAACCATTCTTCTTTCTCTCCTCCCTCCACCCCAGATGCGAAAACTGCGTGAGTCCGAATCGACATGTAGCGGAAACATCAGCAAGAGCACAAGCCACAGCAGCATCCAGTCTGTCGGCGACGAGCCGGAACAGAATGATGCTGAAGCTGATCTGGTAGCAGCCCCGGGCATGCAGTCAACTTCGACTCTCAACGGTCGCAATTCTGCTCCTTCTTTGGAAACGACGAACTACAACAGTAGGAATAATTACCATAGTTATAGTCAGCCAACGAAACACTATAGCCACAGTAATAGCACCCCCCTAGAATTAGAAACGACGACGTGTGGCGATGATGACAGTGCATCTGAGGTTAGTATGCGCCTTCCGGTTTTCAGGTGAATCACGATTCCTAACTTTACCCCATTTCAGCCACGCGAATCACGAACAATGGAAGCTCACAACGATTTGCATGCTTCTGGTAGATTAGTATGCCATCAGGATGAATACGACGCCGGCGACGATGAGAGTAGCGGTAGCACCGGCGTCAATCTAACCCATAGTAGTGAACCAAGTGTAGCGAGGACGACCATGATGACAACCGGTAGGCAGTTATCCACGGTTTCCGATGCTGATTCCGCCATATCATCAGCGCCTGCATCGCTCAGCCCGCAACCGACCAGCTGTCCCAACTCGCCGGAAGTATGGCGAGCACACGTCCATCACCAGCAGCAGTCGGAAGAGAAGCACCTGCAATCGCTTCGGGACGAGAGCCAACTGAAGGAGATCAAGCTGGAGCTGGATCGGATGCAGGCCAAATACGACCTGCTGAGTGCGGATTACGGCAAAGCCAAAGAGCAGATCGACGATCTCGAGCGGGAATTGATGGAGGTCAGTTTACTGAGACCACTCTCCCTTTTCGTTCGGACGATAGCAGTGAACGTTTTCCTTCGACTCTTTATTTTTAGGCAGCGCAAGCTCAACGCGAGAGGGTGAAATTCGCTGAGCGGATTGATTACCTGGAACAACGAGAGGAGAATCTACTTCGAGAGAGCCACGAGCTGCGCGAACAGAATGAACTGCTCGAGTTTAGGATAATCGAGCTGGAGGAGAGCCACGATAAGGTAGGTGGTGCTTGTATTGGATGAGTGTATACGGATGCAGAAAACGACTCAAAATTGAGTTGTATAGGGTCTCAGTTTAGTGTGGAGCTCAGAGAGATGTTTTCTATTTCGACCAAGCAGATTCAGGGGGTTTTGTTTACAAACTTCTAGTCGTAAAGAGCGTGCTCTGGCAAAACTGAACTTATACATGAAGTAAATCAGTTAAAATGTCGATATCAGAAGCAATTGAAATGCATGCGTTTAGGTTACAAGTAACTGACTCATCAGCGCGAAATGTTAGCATTAGTGTAAATAGGATATATGTGGTTTCTATCTCTTTATCATTCATTAGAGAGCTTTTGCATTTTGTCAGTAGAGCTACTTTAGACCCAATGGAATTTAGGTTGATTCCAGTGTCCGTGTGCGGTTCGAGTATCGGGTGAATCGTGTACATAATCCAAATAGCAAGTCATATGGAGACGCGTTGTTGATTGTTCAAAAGTCTCATCACCATTTAACTACCAAAGCATTTAAGGTTAAGCTAAATTCAATACCACATGTTTAGAAATTATGAATTGTACATGAGACGTTATTCAAATTTTATTTACATCAAGGAACGTAAACAATTACTTCATGTAAAATTACGTGTCCCTAAACACTCGAAAAAATGTGTGTTTGACTTGAATGGTTAGTGTGAAGGTGAACTTGTGTGTTAACTGTTTGCTTCATCGATAAAATGTCCGTGTTTCAAAAATCGAATTAACTACTCCCGCCATTTTTCCGTCCTGATCGCCCATTTTTCCAATCCATACACTTAGAGTACAACTATTTCAGAAAACCTTAGTAATCAATTTAATTGATTTTCTGTATCGCAAATTGCATTAGTATAAGCATTGACGTTTGCATACGTGGATGGAAATGCGATGAGGAATAATTCGTTGAAGACATTGCATGTCACCATGAAACGGATACAGTTACTGATACGTTTCTTCACGTAATAATCTCCTCGAAGACATTCCTAAAAAATTATCGACTACTTTCCTACACTACACACCTGGTTTCGTTAGTTTTGGCATCACTCATTTAATTTATTTCGCTTTATATGCGAATGCGCGAATTTTGCCTCTAATCCCGACAATAAGGTTCTGTACGATCTGAGAATAGTGAGTTTTTTGGATAATAACCCATGCTTCTATTCATTTCTTCTACGTTCATCACCACTTTATGTCGTTTTAGAAGATGCTTCTTCATAATGGCCCCGTATTTATCTATTGGTCGCAGTTCTGGAGTGTCTGGGGGTCCACATTTTTCGGCATGAAATCGAGATCATGTCATATATATGATCGATTGATCGGCATTTTGTGTATTATATAAGGCGTTATACTTTAGTACGTCCTTCGTATAGTAGCATGATGTTGAGTCCTGCCAGAAGATCGGTGGACCTTCATGAGCCTTCAAGAGAGATAAAATCCGCTTTCGGAGACACTCTTCCAAACTTCCAAACTTGTCCATTCATGTGGTGCGGTAATGAAAGGTGTACTCCGCTCTCCGTAAGTACAGATCGCTTAACAAATTGTGAACTTCTTGGCGAACTTCGACATCTTCTGTGTCCGGAGGTTCTCAGGACCATTGAACTTACACTTGGCAGTCACATACAGGTTTCCTGGAATCTGGTTGAAGTCTGCCTACCCATATGTCTCGTCATTCATTACGCAGCAGTGTGGTCTCATTAACTTTTGGTCGTACAACTTCTGGGCTTTGTGTGATTGTATTCTGGGGACTTCTGAACCCTTAACGTACGTAGTCCAGCTCGAGTTTTTGGTATTCTGCACGAAAGTCTTGCTCATATGCATCTGTTTAGCCACATTTCGAACAGAGGCGTTCCGTTTCCGTTTGAAGGCCCCAACCACGCTGTTTTGGTCGTTCTCGTTGACTGAACGGCTTTTACGGACCAGCGGTTACGGCCAACACTCAGACGATTTTCAAACCGTTTTATGATACCAGACACCGTGGAATTTACGGTTCCCAATTTCTTTCCGATGGCACGATACGACAGATTCTTATTCTCAAAGTACTCGTGCAAAATTTTTTGATGCACGCATTGTTCTTTCGTCATAGTTTTGAAAATGTTTTCGCACCTGATGAACTCAACTCACAAAGTGTAAATAATACACATGAAACTCCGTTTGAGCAAAATTTAAAATAATTTACTCAATGGATCAATAGTTAGAGCAATCTGAGTTTGTACGGATTTTATACGGTACACCCTTTACAATACTCTAGAACAAACATCTTCTTGTTCTTTTTTCTCAGGTGTATCATCACTTTACAGCTCATTTAAAAGGCCAGTAACTAAGACTACATGCCCTCAAACAGACCTCAGATATGCAACGTAAAATGTTTTGATCGTATATGGGTCATGAATCTTTCAATAAAAACATTTAATTAAACTCAGCATGGCCAGATTGGTTACTTTATGCATAATTGAGGTGTACAGGTCGCTTAATTAAGCGTAGAATTTAAAATAATACATAAACCAATTTCAGTATCTAAAAAATCAGTTATTTGTAGTGTATTTTGATTTCTACTGAGAGTTATTTAGTAACATGTCTGAACATTTCTTATAAGTAAGCTTTTTTTTCACCAATTGTCAAATAATAGTTTTTCGTATACATAAGTTACACGATCTTGGTCATCAGCATATATGATAGTTCAGACCTGTTTTTGAATGTAAACAATACAATTGACAAACAAAATATTATGTAGAGGTCCTGAATGTGAGCCTTAGAGAACTCCAGATAAAAGATTCTATCAATCCTTTCTCTTAAAAATTTGATTCTAGCAGAAATTGCTCTCCGCTACTGGGATCCCATGATGATAGGAAGATATTTCCAATTTCAAAACATTTTAGTCCTAAACAGTTTGGATTCATAACAATGCGAAGTGAACCATATCTGCAAAGCGTGAAATCATTTAAATTTAATATAGGTCAGTACTGCATAACTTAAGACTCAAAAACGAAATGAATTACATATCAACATTTTTAAATCTCTTAAATGTAGGTTGATTAAGACTAATCTCCTTACTTGAATAAACAAAAATCACTTGAATTGAGTCAGACCGGAGTTTTCTAATATGATGTGCATCAGCCGGTTAAAGTGTAGAATTACATGATTATGAAGTGAGTCAATCTTCAATCACTTGAATATTTACTTGTTAAGTCCTCAAGAATTAGAAATCAGCCCTAGAATGTTTAGATTTACTTGAGTAGAAGATTGAAAACAGTTGAATATGAAGTGAGTCAGTCTTAAAATGTTACGAATAATTTAACTACGAAGTGAATCAAACCTGTTAAATTTGAAACCATATGAGAATGATGTGAGCCTGTCCTGAATCACTTGAATATGAAATAAATCCATCTCGAAAATTGGTATCCACCCTGAAAAGTTTGAAGTCACTTAAACATGGAGTGAGTCAAACCTCAAGAGTATGCAATAACTTGATAAAAAAAAGGTGATAAGACCTTATGTAAATCTATGCTGAAGAAAGGGTTGGAAAATTTCGCAACTTCCCATTAAAATCTCAATAAGTAACTGTGGAATTGTTTCTAGAATACTTGATCTAGAAATTTGAGGGTAGGGAAAATGCTTCAAATAAGACGTTAGCATTATAACGGGTGTCCACTAAAAAATGAGAATGATTTCAATACTTTTCCATCAGAACAAAAACGGCCGCATAGAAATGTCACTTTAGATGAATGAATCGTTGCACTCTCCAGAAAATTTTCATACACTCTTATTTCACTCTAACATGTTCAGTCGTGTTCAGCATGCCGTCGAAACAGGAAGAACTGCGCGCGCGCGTTGTACAATTCTTTCAAGCGAACGAAGATCGTGGAAAAAAAGACACGGTGGACCATTTTTGTCGTGAAAAAGTTCCGGTATCCACCGTATACCGTATCCTGGCATGCATGAGAGTAACCCGAAAGAAAGGTTGCGGCCGTCCAGCGAAAATAATGAATGAGCAAACGTCTCCGCTCGCTGCGCAGCACGTTCAACAACAAGGATTCGGTAGAGTCAACGGGAAGCAGCCCGAAAGTTCCATTGTTCGAAGTCACTCATCTGGCAAGACGCTAAAGAAAGAAGGAATAGTGTGTAGAAAGAAAACCAGATCCCCAGAGTATCAGATGAGCAGATTCAAACCGTGAAATCCTAATGCCGCTGGATGACTCGGAATTACGGCGGAAAATCTTTCGTTCTGGACGACGAAAGCTACTTTCCTCTTTCGAAGTCTCAGATACCGGAAACGACCGATTCTACACTAAGGACAAATCTACTACTCCTCCAAAAGTAATGTATAGTTCAAGCACAAATTTGAATCGAAGGTTATGTTATGCATCGTAATATCCGATAAGGGTATTTCGAAGCCGTGGTTCAATCCAAGCGGTTTGGCCATCAACCAGGAGGTGTACCAAAGAGAGTGTTTGCAGAAAATACTCATCCCATTTCTTAAACAACATCACTCGGATGGCAAATACGTGTTTTGGCCGGACAAGGCATCATCGCACTACTCAAAAAAACGCTAACGTTTTTGGAGAGCCAAAATATACCATATGTCCCAAAGACCGGAATCCGACAAATTTGCCACAGTGCCGTCCTATCGAGGATTTCTTCGGTCTTTTGAGCTCCATGGTATACAAGGATAATTGGAAGGCCAAGAACACCAAGCAACTTACCAACAGGATCAAAAGCTGCATCCGAAAATCGATGTGGCTGCCGTCCAATGGTCATGTTTCAGCATAACGACTAAGCTGCGCCGCACGGCGGACCACGGACCATATGACAATATTCACTAAACTTAGTTTGAAGATTTAAGTTGATATAAATAAATCAGTTTGAACAAAACTTCACTGGTATTTTTTTCCTGACCCATTCTTTTCGTTCTCATTATTTAGTGGACACCCGTTATCAGCATTTGATTTGCTGTAAAGTTGCATTTCAAATGCTTCTTGTTAAATAAGCACTTCAGTCCTTCAAAAATCTAAAATAAGTTATCCACATTATTGTTTCATTAAAGTCATATGAAAAATGATATTCCATTCAAAAAAATTGATTATATTTTTTTAAACGGGATTGATCTTGAATAGTGTGAAGACCGGAAGAAATTAATTTTATTCTTTCCGGAATTTGCGAAATTTTGATCCAACACTTTTCATCAAGCTCCGGACAAGTAATCACATTTTTTGGATGCCTAAGCCCATATATTTTGAAATTCCTGCATATTATCAGCTGCTCTATCAGTCTTTTTGAAGACCCTCTTCATATTCGGCCAATAGTGTTCCATGGGCCAAAGCTTGGGGTAATTTGGTGGATTGATGTTTTTTTCAACGAAATCTATACCCTTTTCCATGAGCCAATTGTGAGTTGCTTTTGCGTAATGCGCCGACGGTAAATTGAGCAAAATAGTAGATAGGCACTAAGCTTCTGATGAAAAGGTAGCAACCTCTTCTGCAGACACTCAGATCGATAGCTTTTCCCGGTATAAAATTTCCGGTAGTGTAAAATTGGTAGACTTCATACCGCAGGAACATATTGTTTGCCATACCTGCACTTTTCGACCAAACTACTCCACTTGAATCAACCTGTCAGCATTGTTTAAATTCTTCTCTACGAGGTTGGTGTAATATTGTGGACCTGGAAAGGGGGTTTGAGTCCTCTTCGACAAAGATCATAGGACATATGTTGCTTATGTTCTGCGCTTTGTTTGGCGATTTTCTGCTTCTTGAAGGTCTTCAGATTGTTCCGTTTTTTGATACGTTGAATCACTTCAACGCTGGCTCCCACTTTATTGGCCAAATCACGTATCGATCGATTTGTTTTTCCAAATAAAAGCTACCACTTTCTGATCCAGTTTAGGGTTGGAAGATTCAGTTTTCTATAGTTAATCCAAATAACACTGTTCCTCAAACTTGGTTATGGATTTCACACTTGCGTGATGAATTCCAAAGCGCTTTGCCAACTATCGCATAGTTACACCCTTTCCACGTAGTAATGCGTCCAAAACCTTAATGTTCACATCTTGTTCAATACGTGACATTTTGAAAACGAAAAATTTAAACCGTGCAAACAAATACACAAAAGGAAGATGGCAGTCATACACACAGCATGTTAAGATGAACACATTAAACCATGATAAATACATGCGTACTATGCCAATGCACGTGGATAGCTTATTTTCGATACATGCCTTAGAATACAAAATAGTTAGGCTAAAGCATTGTAATAGCATAACAGTAAAACTGAACTGCTTTGCTAAAGATTTGAACTTTCTAGATGGTCGAGGTCACGATGTAATGTTCTAAAATGCTCTATTTTTTAGGCACAATAGAAAAATCCAGTCACAGAAGCTGAACCATGCTGTCTACCTTTCGGAAACGCTTACCCTTCTTGACAACTTTTCGATTCGATTTTTTTTGGTGGTTGAATCACGATACGAACTCATTTAAAAATGCTCTCCATAATATGTTTCAGTTTTCCGAACCATACTCAAGCAGCACTAAACCGCTATAATTGATTGCAGCTACTTGATTGAAACTTGTTTAGAACACATTAAAGTTAACTTTCCAGATTTGAAACAAGTTTGCTGCTAGGGTACTCTCCACTTCCCAGAAGCCCTCAACCTTCTGATCATCTTTGCTAGAGGTTCAAACTTTCGATGAGCTTGGGACACGATAAAAACTCGTTCAATGCTCTCTTTTACATGTGCACTAGTGCCATGTAGCGACCGAATTATGAACCACACTTTACACCATGTGAAAGTCCTTGACCTACTGATCATCTTTGCTGAAGTGAACAATTTTTCATGTAATCATTGTTACTATGGAATTCCATAGGCCAAAACCGGAACACATCATAATAGGAACATATAATCAAAACTGGTACACTCACCCTAGTATTATAAACCGGTCCATTTCAGGTGAGTCGATACTTATGAGTGGAAGTGTAAATGTCGTTCACTGTTGCATATGATACATCGGTTGCTCGAATAAGTAATCCGCAACAGGGAAATACTCTGCGTTTGGTAAATTTGGTATGGAAAACGTAGCTCTAAGCCATGACCTTTTATTTGTGTTCTTTTCAAAAGTATATTATTAAGAACAATGTTAATTCAATACTTGAAAAGATGCGTAGCACAATTTCCAATCGATTAATGCAAAAGCTGAGAAATTTAAAATAGGAATGTATGAGTTATCAACGTCTAAAAGCTGACCATTTTCGTGACCAATATTAAAGTTCCCAAATTATATCCAACCTAAAAAAGGATCATGTGAGTAATCTTAGATGTCCTTATATCTGCGTTATGCAAACAGTCGTTTTTTAATGACGTATGATTAATATAACAGGTTCGACAGAAGTGAAAACTTGTTGAAAAGTTCTCTACCAGACCTCTTATTTGAAGTAAACTCAAATTATCATTCATGATAGTGAATATTGATTCTCGAATCTTCTCAGAAAACCCTTCACCGTGTACAACAATTCCAGATTCTTCCAAAATCCTAACATCATCTACAAGTCTTCGAAATATGGGATTACCACCAAAGTAAGCTAATGATTTATTTTTGCATGCTTGTTAAATGACTGGATAGTGCGTACCATAGGTATTTCGCGAACCCGCAGGTATAAAATAGATCCTACTGCAATCCTTAACCTCTTGTCCAGTAACTCCTATCCCTACATCGCCGTGGTGCCGACTGGGGTATGAGCAACCATTGGAAAGATCGGGTAACCAACCCCGGTGGGAACTTGGTCATATGCTGACAGGGAAGGGAGGCTGCCCTCAAAGGGTGTGCTATATCTGAACGTCTGTTCTTCTTGTCAGGGGTGGCTAAAAACAGCGTCTGTTCTCTGGACCAGCTGATCGTCGTCCTCGTGCCAGCGTGGGACTCTAAACAGTTCTGTGCACGATTGTCCGATCGCACAATCGGCGAGACAGGGGGTTGGGGAAGGCCCAACAAGCTGCCGTTAAAAAATCAAAGTTACAAATAATACAAACGTTAATATGGACCGGAACAATCGGCAAAGACCTAGGCGACGAATAAAGAACGAAATAAGGACTACGAAACTTGAAACAGGGAACTGTTAATCACTTCGCTTCCCTGGCTGCGATAGGATAATCTACAACGATCGAACAAAGTTAACCATATACAAGGGGAAGGTCCATTAATTATGTCACGTAGTAAGGGGGGGGATTCGGCTAACGTGACTATCCATACAAAAAAAGTTGAAGGTTCATACAAAAAACGTGACAAGGGGGGGGGGGGTATAAAAAGTCCCTTTTTGCGTGACGTAATTAATGGGAGTTCCCAAGACATTAATTAGACCGGTACTTCTCTACGGCCAGGAAACATGGACATTGCTAGTGGAGGACCAACGCGCCATTGGAGTCTTTGAACGGAAGGTGCTGCGTACGATCTACGGTGGAGTGCAGATGGAAGACGGAAGGTGAAGGAGGCGAATGAACCTCATATTGCACCACCACAGTTGCTAGAAGAACCTCCCATCGTACACATCGCTAAAACCGGTCGACTACGATGGGCTGGGCATGTCGTAAGAATGTCGGACGACAGCCCGAAATAAACCGACATGTACAAGAAGAAGAAGCGCGCACCGAGCAAGGTCGATCGATCAAGTAGAAGGCGGACTCTTCGACAGCGAGGCTGGCGAGGTACAGCCATGGAGACAACTTCTGTGTACAGCAGAGGCCACACCGGCCTTGGTCTGATTGATCCATGATCCATTTAGTTTTGCAAAACAAAACAATTGTACATTTTCAAGCTTGCAAATCTAAATCAAGGTTTCCTATGACCATTGTTCTGGCAGCACTGATCGCACAGCCCTTACCACATCGTAGCGTCAGATAAAAGCGGGAGGTAAGATTGACAGAGAGGGAGAGAGAGATAAATTGAGATGGAAAATCGTCATCCGTAGTCGAAGAAAGACGTTCAGAAAACAGAGACGTTGAGAGAATAGGCACAATCATACATTGTGAAGTTTATTTTGGAAGTGTTTAGTTCAAGCGGGCGGTTTATTAGCGCAGAAAAGGACAGACGCATACTAACACGAAACAAATGGTTACCCTGGTAAATGATAGCCAAAGGCAAGAGCTCTAAGCCGGAGTTGATGTTTGTATCGGTTTACGAACTGAGGAGCATCAGTCTACCGAGTGTGAGGAAAAGGTCTACAAGAAAGAAGGCAAACTAAAATTGTGAATTGATCTTGAGTGATTTGCAATAAACTAGTTCAAAAGTGTTTTTGATCCAAACAGCCATATGTACGCATAGTAGTTTGAGTAGCATTGCCAATAGCGTAGACAACCACTTCAGTTACTACTGTAGCGTCTTGATAAAAGAAAATACTTAAAGTTTTTTCGGTAAAAAATGAACTGGTTTCAAACTTAAGGCCATCATCAAAGTCTGTCAGATATCCTAGGACTTTGAGCTTCTATAAATTTGAGACACATAGAGCATCACGGTCAACGGTTTCCAATACAGGGACATAATGGTTAAAATCCGTGTTTGTGTTCGTTGTCTTTTTGAAGCGAAATTTGAATTGATGGTACAAAGCTGTAATGTTCCTGCTAATATTTTTGCGCATGTACTGTGACCGGAATATTCCAGTGGCTCCGAAAATGGCTACAAAAATGTGAATGCTGCAGAACGTTTGCACAGAAGTGTGACTGTCCACCCCATCTGGGATCCTATTTCCCAATGGTGTGCAGACATTATTGAAATAACTATTTTGAACAGCAAACCCCCTCCAAATTCTGTAACCATTTTCTGAATTGCTGTTTCCGTTACGTGATTCCTCGATAAAAACTTGAGAAACACGTTTCCAAAAATTTTCACTAATGCTTCGCTGCTGCCGTCAAACTTGTTATTCGAAGGAAACTGTTCCGTACGGTTGTTTAATCCATCACGGTCCTCCATCTCAAGTTTCTCAGATACACAGATAAGAAGTAACATTAATCTTTCTGTGTTATCTAATGCATATGAAGGGAATGCTAGATTTCTCAGAACATAATGGGACATTTCATGTAAATTTTAGTCAGCTAACGTCTCAATCTAGCCTGTTGTATGGAAGAATGCAGAAATTTTTGCATGGCGCATGAAAGATTGCATACAATTTCGTTGTTTAAGCCTCCTTCAACCGAACGTTTCCATTTCTATGAAAATACATATTGTTTACTATTCACAGTTACAGAGGGCTTTTCTTTTGGTTTGACGTCCAAATGGGCAGAAAACGGGCAGTCATTTGTTCAGGCGCTTGGCCCTCAGTTTAATGCAATTTTCGACACAATTGCACATCAAAATTGAACAGTAGAATCCACGTCCAGTTTTCAATTGACGATGCCGCTGACGAAAATGTTTCTTGAAAGATTCGAAGGATTTCAATATTAATTCACATTCCGAGATGGCACACTCAAACGATTTTTGACACTTATTTACTCGCATATGAATGATAAATCTTTCCCAATCACAAAACAATGCGGTACAACCCTTACACATTATTTCGCTTAACATTTTTTAAGGGGACCTTCTCCTGGTTGAACACGAAAAAACCTCTTTTTTTGAATTTTTCTCACGCCGAGACCAAATAAGATAGACGGTTACTAGAA
The DNA here is from genome assembly GCA_034211315.2 of Aedes japonicus. Lineage (NCBI taxonomy): Eukaryota > Metazoa > Arthropoda > Insecta > Diptera > Culicidae > Aedes > Aedes japonicus. The sequence continues at coordinate 2,438 of JASCZW010013769.1, read as the reverse complement.
ATTAGAAGAAGAATTAGTATCTTCCATTTAGTCCAACTACCCATCTTCGACAGATAGTATTTCGTCTACAATGTCTTCAGACTTCTTCAGTAACTCGTAATTAATAACTCGACTTGACTTGAAGTCGAGTTATTAGTACGAGACACTGAAGAAGTCTGCACATTGTAGACGAAATACGCGTATCTGTCGAAGATACAAGGTGGTTGGAATTAATGGAGATTACTAATTTTTCTTCTAATTTATAGTTAAGATTTTTCTACCAAAAATATTACTAAAGCGGTGTAAATAGATCACCTCGTTGATTTACATGGCCTTTAAATTTCATTATTTTTTGCTGTACTTATTTGTACGATGGTGCAAATATTATCACACGTACGGAAGAGTACTTGAAAACATCTCTGTAGTTTAAACATATCAATGACCTAAAATCATTGTCTTTGATTCCTTGCTTCTTTCCAGAAAGCTTCCGCTTCATCAGAGCCCAATATCTCTCGATTGATCGTAGCTCTGGACAATTTGGCGGGTTTGAGGTTTATGGTACAATGTTCACTTGATTTGCTTGGTAACACTCCATCAGTTTTAGCATAGCGACATGATGCCAAATCGGGCCAGAACAAAGGTTTTTCTTTGTGACTTTTGATGAAAGGTAGCAATCGTTCTGCAAACACTCTTTCTGATAGATGTTGCAAGTTCTTAGTTACTTCGATTGGAGAAGGTCTTTTCGGAGACGAATAGGTATCCGGACTATGGTGGACCAGAGCGGTATCCACCAGAACGGACCTAATGACTCGCAGTAGATTGCTTGCCAAGAAGTAGGTTTGAAGTGAGCGGTTTCTTTATTGAAAGATTCTTACTTATATATGATTCGTACAATGTTTGCCTATCTATATTAATAGAAAGAGAAAAAGAGACGGCTGGAGAACGATTTACAAGACTGCAAAGTCAGAGAAATTAGGATAGCATTGGCCCTACTCGATAGTGCAATTTGAAACCCTTTTGTTCGGAAGCACCCGAGGACGGAGCCTACGCGAGAGCTGACGAGTGAAAGAATTAAACAATAGCTATTTCAGTGTCACATGTTTGTAATTGTGTTCTCTGTTATGCATATTGGATGCGAAGCATATTTTGAGGCGGATGGCCTTTGGGTTAATTTATGTTTCTGTTTTAAGTCAGTGGTTCTCAATCATCTTACATAGATCTCCTTGTTGATTGTGCCTGTAGTGACGAAAGATTTACTCTTTTTGCCACACGTGCAAATAGCTTGCCACACAAGGTATTTTTTGGGAAAATTTGATGCTTTTTTCGTTCTGAAATGCTCAGCTGTAGCATTTCTGGCCATAGCAGAATAAAAAGCCAACGCTGGAAGGTGCTTGAAATCCTCCAGGACATATGTTTCATCGTCCATAACAACGCATGAAAACTTCGTCAAATATTCACAGTACGAAACGTCTCAGCCTCGTGATTTTGCTGCCAGAAGTTCAGTTTGTCGCCGGGGCGATTTGGAACTGTTTTTACTCTATACGACTTAAGTCCCAAACGTTGTTATGATTTTTGGACAAAGCCAGGTGACATCCCTATTTTACGAGCCACCGTTCGAATTGGAGAGATTTGGGTTTTTCGTTAGTATCCTTTTCACCTTTCGGTCCATGACAGAATCAGCGCGTTCAATGTTTTTGTCACTTCTCGGTTTCCTCTCCACCGTCAATCGTTCCGAAAATGATTTGAGCACATCGTGAACAGTGGATTTAGGCAATTCCAATATTTTTGCCAGGTCCCGTATTGACAAGTCAGGATTTGCCGTACGCCCGTACAAAATTCTCTCGCACACTTGTTTTTCTTCCGTCGCCATCTTGAATGCTAAACATAAAATGTAAAAATCAATCAAAGTCTTTTTCATCATAGACTGTCAACTATACCACAGTGAAATTTTTCATTCCTACGTGCGATATTTCAAAAAGTTACAATGATTTGAAGGTGTCCGGATTAATGTGGATACAGGACTTATACACAGATCAAAAGAAACAATGATTTTTCTAATGCACATAAAGGGAATGCTAAATTTAGCTGAAAATATTGAGATGTTTAATGTGATAACGCCTGAATCTAGCCTGTTGAAAGAAAGATTGCAAACATTGTTGTATGGCGCATGAAAGGTTGCAAACTATTTGTTTGATTACGGCTTCTTGGAATTGGAACGAGTGGAAATTTTACGCGTTTGTTAATATTCATCATTATTTTAGTTTAGTTTTCTGTTAAATCCTACAGCGAGAAAATACGATTCTATTGCAAGCCAACTAAGTGTTCATTTCCATTGATTCCTGTTTTCATTAACACCCCAATTAATTGTGATGCTCCTTTGTTTTTGTCAATCCAGCATTCCATTAGGGTGCCGACGGCGCGCAACCCTTGTTTCACTGTTTGTTGGTACCTGATAACTG
>JASCZW010013768.1:0-24635 GCA_034211315.2 Aedes japonicus | reverse complement strand
GAAGTCATACAATTTTGAAAATGAGTATTAACACGTCCACAAATGACAGTATAAAAACCCAAACCCTACCAAATAGAGTGTCTCAATAGAATAAAGTTTACCCGTATTTCTTATTGTTGATTGGTGAAAAATAAATACCTTATTCCCAATTGATCCATTACGACAACAAACTGACGTAACGATAATTCTTCTTAGAAAATTGTATTTACTTCTTTTCATTCTACTTCGTCTTAAGGCTTCACGATTTCGAAGTGAGTGTTCTGCCAGCTCTCAACTTAGTTGGTAATTCTCCACAAATAACAATCGAGCATTTTCTGACCCAACAAAGTCCTCTGTTTGAATATTTTTTGGTAATCACAATAATTCTTAATATCCACGGCAATCGAGAAAATGTCAATGATGAAACTTGTTTTGCCCAAACTCGAACCCACTCCTTCCGGTTTTGAAGTATCATACCTTACTTACTAGGCCCTTTCCGACCCACAATTGTATTCACAGCTATTGTAAATCTACTCATTTCCACGAATTTCTTATTTGCATACCAAATTCATCCCAACAACAAATTGTTTATGCTGCCTTCACTCGTCTCTGGGCAAAGAGCCCATCATAAGATGAAAAGTCTGATGATGTAGTATTAAACGGAAGCTCTTTCCACAACGATGCCGCGTATTCGAAATTCACCTTCAAAAATATGGTTCCATTCTTCGCGACTTGCAAACGTTGATTCCATCGGAGACAAAATGTTTCCGCTATTCTCCCAGGCGGATGCTTTAAATAAAATGGAAATGAAAACAATTTTCGATTTTACCTCCATCACCCGTCAGCTGTTGATATCGAATGCCTACTGCGACGCTTTATCGATGCTTTCTGCCGAAATGTACGAAACACTGTTTACATTGGCTGCTCCCGATGACCAATAGAAAGTAATATTGCTAGATTAGAGAACTCCCAGATTAGGCGTAGATGTAAATTTAATTTAAATTGATTTTCGGCCACAGATTAAATCGAGATTTGACGCATCCAGGCTTCCACAGAGAGGCTGAAGAAAAATGAATTATCGAACTTTCAATTCTTCCCGCAAGTAATCGTCGACAGGAAACCGTTTCTTTTCCGTACATTCAATGGCTGTCTAGAGTTTCTGGAAACAAATGAATTCAACCCATCCTTTCTCCGTGGTAACGTCATTTCAGTATGAATTATTTCCTGAACGACATGAATAATTTTGTCATCACACCACCCGGGAACAATCAGAGGAAATAGAGGGTGAAGGATATTTGAAACCTGGTCATTCATACTTCATAACGGCAGCTACATGATGATTCCGTTTTGAGCATTTTTCCTTTGAACCCACTTTGTATTGGGCATCGTCGTCACGTACCCTCTGGAACAAAACTAAATGATCATTGTAGCTCCTAATGTCTAGAATGGAGACACAACAGCATATCTACTACTTAGTTTTTGTGCTATGTTCTCTTGAAACATTATTCAACATTTATCCTATGACGTTCTGTGACCAGAGAGACACAATTCCCACGGATTGGTCATAACATAGGTTAAGGGAATCTCGAAGCAGGACGAGCAGGTTTCCTCGCCCAAGCACTAGGAATCCCATGAATATGTATACATGTTTTCAATTCTGCATAAAACTGTAGCAATATTTTTTGCTGCTAGTCGCCGTTGTTGGATATTCTACTTTTTGCCGCGTTTTCACTGTTAAATTTCTACATGCAATTGCTCTTCTCTGCATCCATGATTTGGTCTTCAGTATAGTTACCCCAGCTCTCAAACCCAGTGAAAAGAGCAGTTTTCTACAAATGAAAAAAAAACAGATTCGAGAGCTTCCTAGGGCACGGAATATTACCTCCTCTTTCCAGCACCCATCTCCATCCAACCTGCACAGTAGGCGGGGTGACTTTTCCAAGCTACCAGCATGCATCGTCAAAGTTGAATTGCTGTATGTTTGCTTTTGCATGATAAATTATTGCAGTTCATTTAAATGGGTGATTCGGAATTGAAATCGGAGGAAAACCGGACTCGAGAAAAAAGAGCACCAGGCAGAAACACAAATAAAAAGAGCCGTGAAGGAGCTGGAGATACTCCACTGTATAATTTTGTGGAAACCTATTGTATGAAGCCTGCAATTGTGAGGAGAAAGTGAACAGCAAAGCTCTCCAGTGAATAACCACAGCAAACAAGGGTTGAGTGGCAAATGGTTTAAAATATTTTTGTGTGATATTTCGCGAGGCATACTAGATCTTCAAGCGCAATCGGTAAACGGTTAGATTTGCTAAGCCGGAGATTTAAAATTCGATTTCCGATACAGTCGAATGTTTTTTGAGGTGGGAATAATAAAATTAGCTAACTAGTGAAATAAGAAAATATTTTACAAAAAATTAAGCAGTGGCAAAAGGCAAATAATTATAGAAAAAGATGGAAATGCTTAACTTGATGTTTAAGTTTTACGCAATTTTGGGAGACATAAATTCACAAGAAATGGGAAAAAACGACGCCACAGCGTTACGAATTATCTTGTCTGATATAACAAGTATATAATAGACTTAAAAAATCGTAAACGAATCGTAAGCTCATAAAACATATAAAAAACGAGAGAGCGGTGAGAGTTAAGCAAGCTATTTGGACATAAGCTATTAACTGATTTTTTCAATCAGTAATTATTTAGTTCGCAGGAAGAGTTAAAGTCAAATACGTGGTAGCAACTATAAAAAAACGGGACACATGTTTAACATGGGTTCATGTACACCATAGTTAGTCCTCGATCGCTGGTTATTGAAGAAAGCAAGTAAACGGAGATCTATGATGGCTGCGCGCAGCGGAACGTAAAAGTCGTCATTGGTGACATGGACGTTCAGGAAAAACGAGAGGCACTGTACAAATCGGTAACAGGACCTAACAGCCTGCATACCGTATCGAACGATAACGACCAACGATGAACTTTGCGGCCTCCCGTGGCTTAGTAGTCCGAAGCACCTTCTTCCCCGTAAAGACATTCACAAAGCCTCTCGGTGATCACCTGACCAACGAACAGAGAACAAAATCGGCCATGTTCGAATCGACGGGAAATTCTTCTCCGACATCATCAACGTTCGCACTTACCTTAACGCGAATCTAGACTCGGACCACTACCTAGTTGCACTATGTATGCGCTCAAAACTCTCGACGGTGTACAACACGCGTTAAGCTCGGACGCCACGACCTAACATTGAGCTACTACGGGAAATCGAAGCTGCCCAAGAATACGCGCGACAGCTGAAGTAATCCTACCGACGAAAGAGCAGCTTGGCGCAGCTACTCTGAGGATGGCTGGAGAGATAATCAAACCGTATCGCGTCGCACCGCACTGCACCGAATGGAGAAAATAACTGGTTTATTGGCGAATGCAATAAACTGGATAGTTACCAATATTTGGGAGAATGAACGTTTTCCGAAGTATTGGATGGAAGGAATAGAGTGTCCCATCTATCAAAAGGGCGACAATCTGAAATGTTGCAATTATCGCGCAATCACGCCATTGAGCGCCGCCTACAAGTTGCTCTGTCAAATTTTATGCCGCCGCCTATCACCAATTGCAAAGAGTTCATGGGGTAGTACCAAGCGGGATTCATGGGTGCTCGCGATACTACGGACCCGATTTTTGCGATTCGGAAAGTGCTGCAGAATTGTTGCTGCGAGAACCTCCAATCGTGCACATCGCTAAAATCGGTCGACTACGATGGGCTGGACATGTCGTAATAATATCGGACGACGGCCCTGTCAAAATGGTTATCGAAAACGAACTGACGGGCACAAGAAGAAGAGGCGCGCAGGGAGCAAGCTGGATTGATCAAGTAGAAGGCGACCTACGGACTCTCCGCAGACAGTGAGGCTAGCAAAGTACAGTCATGGACCGATTATAATGAAGACAACTTCTGTGTTTACCATAGGCCACATCGGCCTTGGTTTGATTGGTAAAGTAAGTATGTAAACGGAGATTGCGTCGTCGAGGGTTGACAAGGAGACTAGCTAGGATCAATCGATGTGCTCCCCGCAGAGGTCGCTGATGAAACACGCCGTACCAAATTTACGCCTTGCTTCCAGTAGCTCCAAGTTGATAAGCTCCCAGCAGCTTTGGTAGATTGGTATGTTACGAAGATGCCGCAAAAGCAAACGAGAGTGAGGGTGGCATTATGGGTTTTACATACAAGATTTGGGTAAGGCAGGAAGGAAAGCCCGCTTAGTTTGAGCACTGCTTTATCAAATTTTCAATACGTCTATTAAATTTTCACAATCTTCCGTACACTGGTGGAACTATCAACGTTTTCTCTCAGTATCTTTCATTTTTTAAAAAGAAACTGCCAGAAAAAGATCGCGCAAGCTCTATGAGCGAATTCCTGGCCCGCAATACTACACGACGGTCATTGGCAGAGATGTGCCTGACTCGGAGATTTTCGTTTAGGTTGAGAGGTTCGGACAATAGGTGCTTGTTTGGCAGGCGATTTGCAGTTGTGGTTTACGTACACTCAGTTTTATTTTCCACGAAAGGGACTATCAACGCCGAAATAAACCGGAAAAAGTGCCTACAGTAGCGGATTTTGCCGTTATACAAGTAAGCAAACAACTCCACCACTGTTTTGGCCGAATTTTGCATCTGCCCATTATGCTCGTTCGACGATTTAATGGTTGGAGGAGAACCATATCGATTACGAGGAAAAGGGCATCAACCCCCAAACTGTCCGCAGCTCCGCCCAATCCGCGTTATCGGGCAATTGTCAACAGAGTCCTGCAAAAAGATGGCAAGGTTGTTCAGAACAATGACCAGTTCAAAAGAATTTGGAAAACTGCGTCGGAGAAATGTAGTCAGGCTACCGTGCAGAAATGGCATGAGTGGAGTTAAACGCAAAATTCCTTTGTATGTCAGGAATGAACATTCTGTCTGAGTTTGATATCAAAATGCATTTTAATATTCCGTACTGAAATGGGAACGACGTACTGAAATGGGAACCACGAATTGCATCAGTTGCTGGGAGAACCTACCATCGTACACATCGCAAAAATCGGTCGACTACGATGGGCTGGGCATGTCGTTAGAATGTCAGACGACAGCCCTCGTGAAAATGGTTCTCGAAAACGAACCGACAGGTACAAGAAGAATGGACGCGCAGCGAGCAAGTTGGATCGATCAAGTAGAAGGCGACCTGCGGACCCTTCGCAGACAGCGAGGCTGGCGAGTGACAGCCATGGACCGAATAGAATGGAGACAACTTCTGTGCACAGCAGAGGCCACGCCGGCCTTAGTCTGATTGGTAAGGTAAGTAACTGAAATGGGAACTACTATTCGATTCACCCCTTAGTTTTTTTCAAGATAGTCAACCTGTTCTATGATCAGGTTTATTTTTTTTAATAATCATTTATTTGTACAGGCTCAATCGAATCAACTTTACAGAGCCAAGTTATCATATTTGTGTACATCTGGTATCTTAAAACTAAAGTTAGGGGGAAAGAGCCGATTACTCGCGGCCGTCTCGAGGTTAATAGGAATAACAATTTAACGGATAGGAAGATGGGTGGGAATTTAAAGAATACACAACACATTAATTTAATATCCCTAATTGTCAAAAAACTTAAAACTATACAACTTTTGGTTTCCTTTGAACTTGAACATTTTTGAAAGAGAAAAAAACACACACAAACACAGAAAAAAAAACTTATAATAAACATACAGGTTAAACTAACTACAATCTAAGGTTAATGTTAGTCAAAAACACATAAATGAGTTTCATGTACTCCAGATCACGTACAGCCAAAATATCCCTAACTGGAACATTAGGTTGTTTACCTCGAGCCCGAAGGGTACATGACCAAACAATGTGATCTGCGTCCTGGTAACCTTGTCCACATTCACAGAGATTGCTGTCGCTCAGCCCAACTCGGTATAAATGAGCGTTCAAAGAATGATGATTGGACATGAGGCGAGACATGACACGAATGAAGTCTCGACCCACATCCATCCCCCTAAACCAAGATTTCTTCGACACCTTTGGGATGATAGAATATTGCCATCGCCCCAAATCTCCTTTACTCCATTTATACTGCCAGCTGACGAGTGACTGTTGACGAAAAATAGGAAAAAATTCGTTGAAAGCGATTTGTCGATCACAAATATCGCCTTCTATAGCGCCCACCTTTGCAAGCGAGTCCGCTTTCTCATTGCCCGGAATTGAACAATGAGAAGGGACCCATACAAAGGTGATGATAAAATAACGCGAAGATAAAGCACTTAGAAGCTCCTGTATTTTCATGAGACCGGCCTCAAGGAGCGAATAGAACTGAGACTATCCGTGAAAATGAAGTACTGATCCGGTGTTAACGAGGCAACAATTTCTAGCGTAAAGTGTATTGCCGCTAATTCAGCGACATATACGGAACAAGGAGCATGAAGTTTACGATTGACGCTATAACTTTCATTAAATATTCCAAAGCCTGCTGACTCCTCTATCAATGATCCGTCAGTGAAGAACGATTTAGTGGAATCAACTTGGCCAAACTTTGCAGCAAATATCACAGGAGCAATCATAGGACGATGATGCTCTGGGATTCCACGAAGCTCCTGCTTCATGGATAAATCAAAATGAACCGAATTGTCGAAATCGGAGAAGCAAACACGATTGGAAATGTTCGGCGAAGGGCTGACATCCTGTGTTATGTACAAATGGTACAAGGTCATGAAGCGGGTTTGAGGATTCAACTCAAGGAGCTTCTCAAAATGTTCGATTACCTGAGGGTTCATAACTTCACACCTGGTGAGGAGCCGGAGAGATAATTCTGAAAACCGATCCGAGAGTGGCAACATGCCAGCCAGCACTTCAAGACTCATGGTGTGAGTCGAGTGCATGCAACCTAACGCGATACGAAGACACCGATACTGAATACGTTCCAGTTTAATGAAGTGCGACCGAGCCGCTGACTGAAAACAAAAACTACCGTATTCCTTAACCGACAAAATCGTTGTCCGGTACAACGTTAGAAGATCATGCGGATGCGCTCCCCACCAGGTCCCGGTAATTGTGCAGAGAAAGTTGATCCTTGGCTGGCACTTTCGTTTCACATACTCAATATGGGATCTCCAGGTGCACTTTGAATCGAACCAGACCCCAAGATATTTAAATGACATAGAATGAGTTATCGGCTTACCCCAAATTTGAAGCTTCGGTTGTGCTGGGTTATGCTTCCTAGAAAAAACTACCAACTCAGTTTTCTCCGTAGAGAATTCGATACCTAGCTCTAGAGCCCAAGTAGACAAATTGTCTAAGGTATCCTGTAAGGGTCCTTGCAGATCGATCCCATTGGATCCCGTGACAGACACTACGCCGTCATCTGCAAGTTGTCTCAACGTACAGTTGTCACTTAGACAACCGTCAATGTCTTTGACATAAAAATTATACAAAAGGGGGCTTAAACATGATCCCTGGGGGAGACCCATGTAGCTAAATCGTGAAGCTGTAGAGGTTCCATGCGAGAAGCTCATATGTTTCTCTGACAGCAAATTGTACAAAAAATTATTCATTAATGGTGAAAAGCCACAAGCGTGGAGTTTATCTGAAAGAACTTCAACAGATACTGAATCAAAAGCCTCCTTGATATCCAAGAATACAGAAGCCATTTGCTCTTTTTTAGCAAAAGCTAACTGAATATCTGTGGAAAGCAACGCGAGACAGTCGTTCGTTCCCTTACCCCTACGGAAACCATATTGAGTATCTGTAAGCAGGTTATTCGTCTCAACCCATTTGTCCAGACGGAAAAGGATCATTTTCTCCAACAACTTTCGAATACAAGATAACATCGCGATGGGTCGATAGGAGACGCGGGCTTACCAGGTTTTTGAATGGCAATAACTCTCACCCGCCTCCGATCATCCGGTACAATGTTAAGCTCCAGAAACTGATTAAACAAGTTCAACATGCGCCTCTTAGCGACGTCTGGAAGGTTCTTAAGCTTGTTTAACTTGATTCTATCAGCGCCTGGAGCCGTATTGCCACACGATAGGAGTGCGAGAGAGAGTTCTACCATTGAAAAGGGTTGGCTGATCTCATCTATCGAATTCGTGGTTTCGCGAGGAATGATCCGTGCCGGCACAGAATCTGGACAAAATTTTTCGCGCGAATTTGAGGATCCATTGGTCCGAGTACTCTTCGCTCTCGTTGTTCGTAGTTCGGTTACGCAACCTTCGCGCCGTGTTCCAAAGAGTACTCATCGACGTTTCGCGCGATAGCCCGTTCACGAATGTTCGCCAGTAACCGCGTTTCTTGGCCTTGATGAGGCTCTTAATCTCGCGTTCGAGAGCCGTGTATACTTCGAAGTGCTCAGGTGTTCCACGTCTACGGAAAACTTTAAACGCGTCGGACTTTTTACGGTAAACCTCGGTGCATTGCTGATCCCACCATGGAGAAAGAGGTTTCCTGCGAAATGACGTCCCTGGAACTGGTCGAGTTTGAGCTTGAAGCGCGCTGTCTAAGATCAGGTTGGAGAGGAAGTTATATTCTTCCAGCGGTGAAAGCCTTTCTACCGTCGTTACGGCTTCATCTACTGCTGTCCTAAACTTTGTCCAATCGATGTGACGGGAAAGATCATACGTGACGTTGACAGATTTCGACGGATTGAACCCGGTGGCAACCGAAATTTGTATGGGCAAGTGATCACTACCGTGGGGATCTTGAATCACATTCCATGTGCAATCCAACGATAATGAATTCGAACAAAGTGTGAGGTCTAATCTACTGCCAACTGAGGATGTACCAGCCAAACGTGTTACTTCTCCATTGTTAAGAACTGTCATATTGAAGTTGTCACAGAGGTCATATATCAGGGAAGATCGGTTGTCATCGTACAGTTCTCCCCAGCCTGTACCGTGGGAGTTAAAATCTCCCATGATCAACCGTGGAGAAGAAAGGACCGAACAAATATCTGAAAGTTGTTTTCGGTTTATCGAGGCTCTAGGAGGAATATATACAGAAGCAATGCAAAGGCTTTTATTTTTAATAACAACCTGACATGCGACAACCTCAATAACTGGAATTGGAGGAAAATTCACTCTATAGAAGGAGTAGCACTTTTTGATCCCCAAAAGTACTCCTCCTCCACGTGAATCCTCACGGTCAAGACGAATAATATTGAAATCATGAAACGGAAGATCGATTTCGGAAGAGAGCCATGTTTCACAAAGAGCGAATGCATCACAACCGGTAGTGTGAGCTAAAAATTAAAAAGATTCCAATTTAGGAATCAAACTTCGACAATTCCACTGTAGAACAGTGATCAAATCCCCGACCTCATTTGGAAAATTATCCATCGAAGGAAATGATAGCTGCAAGGAGGGGCCACTTAATTGTCAATTGCTTCAAAAAAGTCTTCACTGTTGGAAGCATTGCCAAAACAATGCTTTTGAGAGGGTCAGAAATTTCGAGGTACTTAAAGATACCTTCGGCAATGTCATCAAATGAGAACAGCCCACTAGAGGAGGGGGCTTCTGTTCTTAAAATTGGGGCTTCAGGGATTTTGGATGTCCCCGGGAGAGATGGAAAGTCCTGGGTGTAGTTAGTACTACGAAAACCAGGTGGACTAGGATTTTCCTTTTTCCCACCTTTCCTTGAATTGGGCAAGCTGGTCTCGGGCTTCTTTTCAGCAACTTTCCGTGGGCGGATGCGTCTTCGCTTCCTTGAAGCACCTTCCGGAAAGGTGAACGATGTTCCCTCTTCAGCCGAATCAAAGTCAGACTCGTCATCTGACAGAGGAGCAAAGGGATTTGTATTGGCATCGGGTGATGGTGAGGCTTTTTTCACCATTTCAGCAAAAGATTGCCTGGAACGCTGTTTTAGCGAGCGTTCGAATTTTTCCCCGCGTTGTTTGTACGCCGGGCATAACGAGAGAGCATGAGGAGGAGAACCCTTGCAGAAAGCGCATTTTGGTGTGCTGTCTGCGCAGGCTCCATCCTCATGTTTCTCCCCACAATTGGAGCAGCGTGCCTTATTGCCGCAATAGGAGGTCGTATGTCCCATTTGCTTGCATTTTTGGCAGATCATGACCCGAGGTACAAACAACCGCACAGGTAGTCGAAGTTTTCCCAACTCGACGTATTGAGGGAGGGCTGAGCCAGAGAAGGTCACACGAAACGAGTCTGACGGTGTAAATTTCTTTTCACCCTTGTTGATCGATACTGTGCCAAGTTGGCGCACATCCAGTATCTTCACTGGCGAAAGCAGAGGGTTCTTATATCGACCAACCCCCCGCTTCAGCAGGATCTCATGGGTCAGACTTGAATCGGTGACCACACCTTCAATTTCAATACCCCGAGCTGGGATATACACCCAATACTCGAGTGTAAAAAGCTGAGAGACAGCAATCTCGTTACCCTGCTTAAGGTTGGACACAACGACCCGAAGTTTATTGGGTCTGACTTTGATTATCTCGGTCACGGCCGAGAATCGCTTCGTCAGATCATCAGAAATCTGACAAACATTCAGAGGTTTCGATTTGGGCTGAAAATAAACAACCCATGGACCAGATGAGCTATCTGGATAAGCACGTGATCGGGTTACCTTTTGAGTTACCTCATCATTTCGCGCCATAGATGATTCGTCTTCCGACAAACCATCCATGGCTCGTTTGTGGGAGCTTATGGCGCTCAACCACTAAGGCAATTAATATGAAAAAAAAAAAAAAAAACACAACACACACACTGAGAGACTCAACACAAAATACTTAAGCTAACAACAATTACTGAGAATATATTTAGGAGAGAAAGAGCAATAAAGAACTTATCTTCTATGAACAATTGATCTGCTGCTGCCGGGCGACGATCGTGTGTGGCCGCCTATACCGGTGAGGAGTGAAGCACAACGAGTGTGATACGATGGTCGGTGATGGTTGGCAGATGAATGGATGAACGCTAACACTGGACTGCTGGTGTGCGTATCCACACAGCAACGCTATAGCGTATGCAAAATGGCTTGTCTCTAGCCGACTGCAATTAATAACTAATTTTGCACTGCTTACACTGATCTTCTGTTCTGCATGTAAAAAAAAAAAACTCGACTATCGGTGGGCACCACTACCGCGAGAAAAAAAACAACTTGTTTTTGGAATAAGAAACTGTGGAACACTTTCTAGGCAACGGAGCACGGGAAAACGAACTGTCTCGTTTGCTTGTCCACTGAGCAATCGAAATGATCAGGTTATACAGGCGGACAATGATTAGCCCTTGTTTTATATAAGTGCGCAAATCTTTTTTTTGAATAAAAAATAATAATAGTGGGTTACATCAGGTGTATAAGCGCAAGATTCACGTAGGACCGCGTTGGTTTATATTAACAATAGAATCATCTAATTCATGCCATTACACATATACTTGAGTGAAATATTAATAAATTAGTTCTTAAATTTTGCTTTGGACCCGTCCCTTCTTTAAAAAAATTACGTTTTACTGCATTTTCGTGATCCTCATCTTTCTTTCGTGATCCTTCATCTTTCATCTACTCAACACTAGTTCACTAGCACGCGAGACGAATGGAAATGATTTCATTAGGGACGGATGACCAATTTTCAGTGGCCCTAAATTTTATCATTGCATTGGTTAGACAAGGGAACCGGTAACTGACCGATTAGGCGGTCTTGCAATGCTCTGTCTTCCATACCGCAACCGGGCGGACTGTGGTAGGTGGACAAAGCCCTGTCCGAACCACCAGTTGAGAGCACGTGTCGAAAACTGAAATCATCTCGGTTCATCTCGCATGCTATATGCTAGCGTTGATAGCGTAGCCCTGAATGAAGAGAGGCACGAAAATACAGTACAAAGAAAAATTGTAAAGAGTGAACGGGCTCATTTATGAAATCAGACATCAGCAACAAAGCAAAATAATTTTTCAGCTGAGGGGTGTTTTTATTTCTGCTTTCATCATGGAATGAAACTAAAATAAATAAAAAGAAAAAAAAATTAAGCCATTTGTTACACGTTTTTGAGGACCCGGATAGGGAAAACATATTTTCAAGCTGTTCATATTGGTGATTTGTATTGGAGCAAAAGTAGGTCATTTGTAAGTATAAAATTGAACTACTTATACTTATCGCACTGAATTGTAATTTCCCGTCAAAAATTAAGTTATTTCTTCTAATCAAATGGTGTATGAATAAAGTCATTGTGTTTTGAACTGACAACCGGTATAGAAAAAAAAGTAGTCCTACGTTTTAAAAAAATCTATTTTCTTCCACAACTTTGCGTGCTAATTCGCCTAATCAACCTACCACAGTCATTTTGAAAAGGACGAGTTCAGGTTTGAGGATTTGAAGTTTACATGTGTAGCCTTTGTGACACGCGTAATTTACTGAAGATGCCATTGTTTACGTTTTTCAGTTAGGCCCTAATAAGAAATCTTTATATGCACGTCGACGCGCAGGTGAAAGGATCCACTGACAGCTGAACCATACACTGAAAGAAATTCTTAAGTTGACTGAGATCACTGACGTGACAAAGTTACAAAAAATATTTCTGGACACACTTGACACATCTTGAAAAATATATGGTTTGCAGAAAAAAGGAGTAATTTCCCAAACGCGTATGGAAAGGTTTTGGTTTGAGACAATTATTTTCAACCAGGTTGAAATGCACCACAGAGCAGCTTCTTACTGCAACTTGACACCCCAGTGGGTCTGGACTCAATCCAAGTCGAGGTCAATGGTATTTTGATGCGAAAAAATCTGGTCACGTCTTCCTTTGGAGGTCTCAGCTCATGTGTTGATGAGTGTGATATGCACAGATAAAAAGAAACTTTGAATTTTCTGCGATATCTAATGCACATGAAAGAAAAGCTAGATTTGACCGAAATTTTATTTATTTGTCGTCAATCATTTCGTAGACCTTGTTACATTTTGCTTAACTTCTAAGAGTTTTTAATTAACTAATGTCTAGTTAGCCTAACAAAAAAAAGCTTTTTAAGTGCATTTTTATTCATTGTGATATTAACCGTTTCGCTATACGATGTTGAAGCAGGACATCATTCTATTTAAGGAGATATGTTGGCATAGTTCGTTCTTTGATTGTTAATAAAAATATATTTCTATTTCTTAGAGAGCGACTAGGAGCATAAAAATTTAAGTTTGCTAATATTTCTGGACTGTTTATTCGTTGCTCAATAACATCAGCTATGAAAGCTATCATAGCGAACTCTCTTCGCCTTTGAAGTCCTTCTAAATTAATCAACAAACATCGCGACTCATATGATGGTAATGGCAAACGTGTCCAACCTAATTTTCTTAGAGCAAACAACACAAATTGTCTCTGAACCGATTCTATACGATTTACAAACGTTTCTTGATATGGAGCCCAAGCAACGCTACAGTATTCTAGTATGGGCCTCACATATGCCACATAAAGTGTTTTTAATGTGTAAGGGTCGTTGAAATGCAAACTGTATCTTTTAATAAACCCAAGCATGTTATTTGCTTTATAGATGATACTATTGTAGTGATCAGCAAAGGATAACTTAGAGTCAAGTATAACTCCTAGATCTCTAATTTGACGACATCTTTCAATTGCTATCTGACCTAGAGAGACTGTATTTTGTGTTATGGAATGCTTTCTCGTGAACGATATAGAGGTGCATTTTTTAGCGTTAAGTTCTAACAAGCATTTTTTACCAGGTGTAAAAATTATTAATTTCTTGTTGAAAAATATCAAGATCATGGTGGTTTTGTATCTCCATAAACAGTTTCAATGTCGTCTGCATATACTGAGACTTGAAGGACTTTCAAAATTTTTTCTACATCATTAACAAATAAAACAAATAATAAGGGGCCAAGATGTGAACCTTGTGGCACTCCAGATGTAACATTTACTATTTTAGAGATTGCCGTTAAGTCGTACTCTTTGCGTTCTTGTTGTCAAGTATGACTCGATCCATTTCAGTAATCTTGGTTAAATCCTAACCTTGATAACTTAAAAATCAGCAGAGGTATGTCTACTCTGTCAAAAGCTTTACTAAAATCGGTATATAATGCTTCTACATAATTACCCTTTATCCATTACGATTAACGAAAATGTTAAGAAACTTATCAAGTTAGTAGATGTTGATCTCCCTTATACAAAACCATGTTGCTTATTAGTAATCAATGTTTTAGCTTGAGAAAATTTTTTGTCATTTATAATGGATTCAAATAGTTTAGGGATGCAAGATAGAATAGCAATCCCACGGTAATTTTTATATCAGATTTTTTACCACTTTTGAAAATCGGAATTAAAAATGATTTCTTCCAAATGGTAGGAAGAATACTGGACTTCAATGATAAATTAAAAAGCAAAAATAAAGGTTTAACTAATTCTTTCGAAAACGATTTGAGAAATAAAGGAGGTAAACCATCTGGTCCAGCACCCTTTGAGACATCCAATGTTTCAAAGAGCATATAAGATTTCTTTATCGGATAAACTTGAAACTGAAATATCTTTCATTGGTTCAGGGAGGTACGAAAAATATTGATGATCACGCTCACTATCATTATGAGATGTATAGACGTCCTGAAAGAAATCAGCAAATAAGTCACAAATTTCATTAGAAGTATTACCACTTTTGTCACCTAGATGCATTTTTGATGGAAAGTTCTGAGATTTTCGTTTCTCTTTAACATGTTTGAAGAAGTATTTAGGGTCCGATTTAATATTATTTTCTATTTTTGTGTTGTGTTCTTTGTATGCTTTTAATATTTCAAGATTTAGCTGATCACATATGGCCAGGTAGATTGAGAGGTTTTCATCACTTTTATTTCTTTTATACGCTTTATGTGCTTTCTGCTTCCTATTTTTAAGATTGATTACCTGTCTATTGAACCACTCTGGCGCTTTGTTATTGATTTTCTTCCTTCGCTTTTTGGGGACTGTTTGTTCTAGAATATCATACATTATTTCGTAGAATGCATCCACTGATTTTTCTATGCCATGATTACGCGTTAAAATTTGCCAATCGACACAATTTAATTTATGTTTGATTACTGCATAGTTTGCATTGCTAAAATCATAGAATGAGTCGGTGAAATTGTTATCCATCTTTGGTTTTTTTTCGTGTATAAATACGGAGTACTCAATAGCAGTGTGAAATGCTTCATTTTTCCAAAGGGGCGAATATGACTCGGATACGCAAAAATCGTCCGACATGTTTGTAAATAACAAATCTAAGTAGCAGTTGTTTTTATTTTTCACGGTATTTACTTGATGTAGCCCTAATTCAGCACTACATTCAAATAGAGTATGAAGCGTTTCGTTGTCCCCTACAATTGGTATCAAGAAAGATTCATTTTCGTCATCAACAATAAAACTGGCTGTTCTTTGGATAAAATCTCCTTATATGTGAACATTTGCTTCAGAATCAAATTTCGAAACAATATCACCAGCAATACTAAAAAAATTTTCATAGGACTCTTTCCTCGCGTGTTCGGGGGGGGAAATACACTGACGCTAAAATGTGAATTTGGCCTCCGATGAGAAATTTTACCCACACATGGTCAAACTCCTTACACTTGTATGATAAAATTTGTTCCGATTCATAGTTAACACTAACTGCTACTAAAACGCCTCCACCGCATTTTTTGGGATAACAATTTATCGCGATCATCTCTAAAAACGTTAAACAGATTGCAAAAACCTCTCTTCGTTATACATTCCGGAATCCCAACTCGTCTCAGTTCCTAAAATTACTGTAAAATTGCACGCAGCAACTTGTTTATAAATTTCGTTCACTTTAATTGCACTTTTCATTCTGTTAAAATTTTGACAATAAATTATTACTTCTTTGCTTTCATGTTTTTGAGGCTCGGTTATGTGTGGCACTATGTTAGTCGAAAAACTAAAACTATTGGAATTAATTATCTTTTCATCATAATCTAAATTAATGATAGTCGACAGATTAAAGTTACTTAAGCTATTTACCTCTCCTTGATTAAGAAAAGACGTCAAATTCAGCATATCATCTTCGGGTTCATCAATGTTATTGTCCTCCTCCAATGGGGTCCGTCAATTCAAGGGAAACACGAATGCTTACATGTGCATGCGCACGCAAGGTGCAGCCGAGAGGGCCCCAGGGGCATTCCAATTGGTTAAATGTGCAGGAGCGGAAGGTGACGGAAAGGATGGTGCATCGCCGGCCGGGTACGGGTTTAGTATTTCACCTCTTTGAAAGTTGATTGTTCGATGGCTAGGTGGAGGTCTGGAGAAACGATCCTTTGCAGTAGCAAGAAGCTCGCGGTCGGGTGGAAGTTGGTTGTATTTGTTGTTGATGTTGGTATTGTTATAGTTGCAATGGTTGGTGGTTGCGTAGTTTTCATTATAGCTGTTGCAGTGGTTCCTATTGTCGTTGCGATCATATATACGATTGTGATGTGTGATGTTATTATTCGCCTGCTTTTTACGTTTCTTCGCTACTTCAGCCTGTTTTTGCTGTTTTTTCGATACAATTTACGTTTGTCGTAATCTGTCCAGTCAGCTTTCCATACCTTTCTTGTCCCAAGAAGACGCCAGCCTGACTGAACAACTACCTGGATAGGGTTCATATTACTTAGCTCATATTCCAGTGAATCAATACTATCTGGAGAGCTACTGATAATTTTTGACTCAATTGAGTTAATGTTAGCTGATAAAGATTTCAGCTCGTCCATTATTTCAATCCCTTACATTGGGTTGTTGCACATGGGAGAGCCAGATGCTATGTTTACGGCTATGCTGCTGACTTGAGTTATTTCGTCTTTAAAAGATTTTAATCCATTCGCTATATCTGACATCATCGCATGCATTTTCGTACATATGTTTTGATTGGTTTCTTGCATCGCAATATTAAATAACGATGTCACATGGTTCTTGATAGTACTTGTGTTTATATTACCGCCACTGTTTGATGCCATCAGCTGTTTCTGTACATCAACGAGTAAAACTTCAAGGCGGTCCACCGCGTCGTGGATTATGGTTACATTATTTTGATGCACTGTAGAGCGGTGCATTACCTCGGTGTTTTTATTAATTTGATCAGCCAATTTTGCCTGCTGCTCTACAAGCACATTAAATTCAAAATTTGCCGTGATTAGAGGTGACACGAGCTGCAGCACGGGAGTACATAAGACGAAGTATCCACTTTTTCTCCTTCTTCCGAAGCGAGCTTTTTTGCACGACTACACCTACGCAAGCGGCGTGAAATTTTCGGGAACATCCAACACATGACCACAAAACGGAATCGGTGGAAGAGTCCAAAGAGCAAACTTCACAGGTCATTTTAACTGAACGTATATGCTAAAAACCACACGCGAGCAAACACGAAACGTATGCAAAATAATAAAATGTTTTAACAAACAAACCAAAGCCGCGTGGTCAGGAGCGAATTAAAAATGCGTCCACACTGATTGACGATCAATACTTTTTGTCTAATTACTAGGATATCTCGTGTAAGTTAAAGCTGGGTATTGCCTAAATCGCGTCTGTTGTATGAAAAATTTCCATCAATGTTGTATGGCGTATGAAAGATTGTAGACAATATCGTTGTTTACGCTTGCTTTGGTTTAGAATTAAACGAGGGGAAATTCTACGCGCCTGTTAAAATTTATTCTTTTTTTTTGTGTGTAGGGTCCAGGTAGTTGAGTTCTTCCTGGCGTTGTGAGAAATAAGCCGACGGAAAATAAACGAATAAAAAAAGCACCACAGTTCAATTTTGAGCCATCAAAAATTTAAGAGTAGTTTTCTGTCTGTGTCATTCGTTATCAGAATGCTTACAAAAATTAAACTATTTGTTCTCCTAATAATTCCATCAAAAAATCGGAACTTTTGAGAACCGCACACTAACTACAAACCACCCATTCGTCATCCAAACACACTGCATTATTCATTTTGTTTTCAAACAGTCTTATAGATGCCTCTGAACACTTGCATTTTCTGTGGATTCTGGAAAATGCATTCGCTTGTGAGAACATGCATTATTTCATTTGTTTCCTCACAGCTCAATGTCGTGATAAAAAATGAATATGAACACGTTTGGAAATCGAATATAAATTCAATTCGCATTCATTTTCTTTTTTTGTTACTTATCATAACCGCTTTGAAATTTTTCCTACAAAGTGAAGGCAATATGCGTACAACTAATTTGGATTTAACTGGCCACATGCGCATATTTCGTTTCCACTTTGTACTCATACTCGCTATCATATGTCTTGTGTTTGCAGGGATTAAAACTGCATGACATCTTGGTCCATAAAATAATATCAGCTTCGAATTCAGCATTTTGACCACATTTTCGGCTTTCTACATTTTTTATACGTGGTTCGTCAAAGCCAAACTTTCCAACTCTACCCTAGCATGAGGACACAAAAGGTTCATCTCTGCACACGTCATCCACATGTATATATTTATTAATCAGAATTCTTTCGAAAGGATGCTCTATGATGTGCATTGACATTGCATGTGGCATTGTAAGTTATTTTTCACCCCATGCTTGTTATAGTCTCGCTGAATCCATTTCGCTCGATGCAAAAGCAATACAATACTTTCAAGTGATGTAAGCTGATTACGAATAAGCTCATCTGAACATAAATTGTGCACTGAACTACTTTTATATATTTCTCATGAAGTAGTTTTGCGGGATGTTCCGAAGAACCACATTAGGTAGCATTGTGGGGTTCTCTCAAGGCTACTGAATAGATTGCAAAATCCGTTTTGTTTCAGCAGTCACCATTTTATCCCGCTTTTGTGTGTATATAGAGAAATAACGGATGAACTGTTTAAATTAGATCAAAATATCTGGTGTGCATACAAACGAACGATCGCAAATAATAGAGCTTGTGCATGGCTTCCGATTATGGAAAAGGGAGTGCATCGGTGGATAGATATAAATCCGCCAGGAATTTTTGTTTTGTGCATGAGTGCAGCCCATGATCTCGGGCACACATACAACGTATGGCTGTTGGAAGCGGAGTTGTTTTTGTGATATGGCGTTGATTTCAGACTCTCTTTGAAGTTTGGCCGATTGCTTGCGAGCTTTTTGAAGCCAAATTATAAATGGGCAAATTTTTGTGTGTTCGTTGGTTATTTTTGGCTGGCTGAACCGGCTTTTACACAGAGAGCAGCCAAAAGTGGCGAACGCGTGGAACGAGGGCTATGTGTTTCCGAATATAAACGCGTGCTGAAGATGAACGATGGAATATAGATCAACGTCAAACTAGAGCTTCTTTGAGCCACTGGTTGTTGGTTGCAGTCAACAAAGAAGATATGCGAGATCCTTTATAACTGTGTGCACAATAATTCTCGAACAAGGGTGTGTCTATTTGTAGCAAGCGCTATGTCAGAGCTGAAAAATAATGCACCCAGGTACACATGGTAATCTATTTCAGTGCTGTCAGATGCAGTTGATGGATGTCTGTTCTTACCCACAATAATGCATTCTGATTTTAAACATCAAATTGCTTAGGTTGAAGTTTTACTGTGGAGATTGATGTACTATAGATTGTGTGTTTAGGTTGGTTTCAAGAGTCATTTTAATGACAGTTTGAGTTCGTTCAGATTGTAAGCAGGTCTATCGAAAACGAAACAATACAATATAAGATTCATCCAGATTATTCTTCAAGGGACACTTTGAAGGCGATGTCTTCAATTATTCATTTATTTTATTCCCTTTTGAAATTTCATTAACTTTTCATTAAACTTAAGTTTGTTTGGTATTTTTTAGGTGGAGTTATTTTCAGTTTTCAAAGTTTTTAAAATTTTATCAGAACTATTGTTCCGCGTACAAAATGGCTACTTAAATAAGAGCGCGTGGGTTATTTTGCCCTTCATAAGGTATGACAAACACCATAGCATAGCATGAAACATTTGCCCAAAGGTGGGGAGAGTCACAGAGATAAACCTATCTACATTTCACCAAAAATATTGAATGTCGTAAACCCGATTCTCTCTGCGCACGTTTACAACTTTTTGAAAAATTGATAATTATCTTGACGTCTATTGCCGAAAGCGCTGGGAACTCAAAAACGTTCAATCGTTAAAGAGATTAAAAAATGACGAGTTTCAAAATTTTATTTGTGGAATAGTTATACATGATCAATTTTCTAATATGGTTGTAAATAAGATAATATGATGAAATTATTGATAATGATAGGCATATACTAATAAAATGCAGCTCAAGGTGCCGCCACACGGTAGCCATTTCTAATATATAGTGAACTATAATATATGCTCGAAAACTATGTAATAGCTCATAGGAACACCTAAATTATGTAGTGATAGATCATAGTTATGACTTGCAAGCGATAGTTTGACGCTTTGTTATAGAATCGAGGCCGTTGTCGTGTGTACAGTCTAGCGCTAGTTTCTATGGTATGGTAGTAGGCTATGAACTATTCCATCAGGAATGCTAATTTGTGTTTTCGAGATATTTTTAAAGCAGAAATGGACCAAGAAAAGAATCGCGGGATCGCTTGATTGAGTTGTGAGAGAAACATCCGGTGTTGTGGGACCCAAAAAATCTCGATTGCATGAGATAGCACACTTTCTCACAGGCCCGTGCTATATTTTTGGGAACATGAGCTATTTGCTTGCGATATTCGTACAAAATTGGAATTGGTCGGGGGGCTTCGTGACGGCGTCCGGCGGAGCACAGGCACCAGCCGTCTAGAATAAGGTGATGCTGCTAAACCACAGCACTAGGGTATATTATTATAAGTGATTATAGTTTTAGCAACAGCTTCCTTAAATATTATTCCGAATTATGTTCTCCAGTTCGTCGGCTGGATGATCCGGAATATCCGTAAATTCAGGTTTGTCGAATATATGAACAAAGTATGTAGGCTTTAATTTCAATCTGCAACTATCTGGGTCTTAGTAAAATGGAAATTTTTGATATTTCGAAGAATCTGAGTGGTCAATAGAGAGTTCATAGGAGAATCCGGAATATCCGTATATTTATTTGCGTCCAATATTCGATCTAATGCCTTGATTATGATCTGTCACTATCTGGGTCTTAATAAAATGGTGATTTTGGATATTTTAGCAGGTTAGTGACTGTGAGAAGTCAGCGGATGTTAACTAGGAGAAGCCAAAATATCTGTGACAATGTTTGCCTCAAATATTTGATCGATGTATGCCTCGATTTTGATCTGCAAGCTATTTGAATGTTAGTAATATAATGTTATTTGATATGTTACGCTGGTAAATCACCTTTTCGGGGTGCGTTACTGAGTATAAGATCCACCACCGAACCTAAGTCTGATTTAGTGCAAAATAGGAACACATTTGTTTTTTGTAGTCTCGGGTAAGCAACAAAAAAAAATAGGAAGGACACACACCGCGCAGACTATTTAAGACACTCTCTCTGGAGGAAGCTGAGATGTCCGTCACAAACGCGTAATCGAGCCGATGCAATTGTGTTAATATTATAAATTAATTAAATAAACAATTGAAACACTAAATTTAAATTTTATTTTTGCTGCTCTAAAAATCATTTAAATAATTTGAAACCTCAACTGAATGAATTCAACCAATTTCTCTGAGGTTCTCTGAAGAACTTCTCTGAACTTCTCTAAAGAACTTTCCCAAACTTCTCTGAAGAACTTCTCTGAACTTCTCTAAAGAACTTTCCCAAACTTCTCTGAAGAACTTTGCTGAACTTCTCAGCAGAAAACTTCTTTAAATTTCGCTAAAGAACTTCCGTGAAGTTCTCTGTAGAATTTTCATGATGTTATTTAAAACACTTCCCCTTTCAACTGTGATGTACGCAGAAACTACAGCAATTGTTTTCTTTCTCGGTCCATAGCTACCGAACATTACTACTTTCAGATTTTTTTTAAAATTTTTTCAAAGCACGTGTGCTGGAAACATTGGACCACAAATAAATTCATCCGTGTGTACACCGGAAAAACATATTTGATAGTGCTCCGTCAAAGAGTTCTACTACATAACTACTATTGCTTCATAGCTCATATTTTTGCAAAACCGTTTCTCGAATCATATAGAACTATGGCATAGATATCTATAACGGCTATATTATAGTGAACTATAACATAGATTTCAAGCACCGATGTGGCGACACCTTTAGTAATATCCATTGATCTCAATAATTAGAAACACAATTAGGGGTGACCCTGGCGTTTTGGTTAACATTTATACCTCTCGCGCCAATGGCGTGAGTTTGAATCTCACCCCACGACAAGTTACGAAAATACCCAAAAAGTATTTTAGTGACTACAACGGGGTATGAACCAGCCCAGGACTGCAAATATCAATAATCAAGATATTTAAAAAGAAAACGAAGAAAATAAACGAAAGGGTGAGATATATATCAGTGACATATCTGCAAAGTTGACGTAGGACTGTTTTGTTGATGTGAACAAATTAATGTCAAAGAATTAATAAAATTCTACTACATTTAATTCAGTCTAAAGAACCATGAAGTATTATCTAAGTAGTATCTGAGGCTGTATTATTGGTTCTTTACAAAAAATCAAAAAACTGCTGTTCGTCTCGAATTAACTGTTAATAATATTTTCTTCGTAGAATATCCAACGTGCTTGTAAATGTTAAATAGAGCCTGTGTTTACGGAGGGAACATGTTCGCGATTGAAATTTTGCAGGACAGCTTGAGTTATTGGCAGCACGTTATACCACTATAAAAATAGACATTTACATCGTGTCTTCAACTCGTGGTTGTACAGGTTGAATCTTGAGCCTAGAGCGAATAACAACAAACAACTAACACCCAGTGGACCAGTATAGACATTTTCATTTTCCAAGAAGTGCCATGGCAATTACTTGAACAACTGAGTGACGCCGCTAGTGAATTGTAATTATCCCCCATATATCCTTCGTCTGTTGTATGGTTCCCTGGGGGATAACTACAGATCCTTATCTTCCAAGGGTTTTGAATTATCAATTTTACACGAAAGAACATCATAATATTCAACATATTCACAACGGTTCATAAGATAGAGTAAATTAAAAATTTCCCCATATTGGCTTGCATGTAAGCGTTTCGGGGATAACTAAAGAAATGTGGAGGACAAGACTTTTCTCATTTTAATTTTAAAACCAATTTGCAAATTTGAGTGGACGGGAACTAAAAAAATATTTTGGTATCAAAACATCATCGAATATACTAAGTTATTCTTAAATTATTCATAAAATAAGATTTCTTAAGATTTTCTTCAAAATGTACCTAATGAGGTGCATATATAAAGTTGGAGGATAAGACTTTTCTCATTTCTAACTCTCAGCGAAACAATGAACAGGTCCCAAGAATCATCAATTTCGCTTCAAAGGTCTTACAAAAACAGAAGAGTCTACCCCCAAACAGCAGCGAGAAGCTCTGACAGTTATGTGGGCCGTCGAGAAATTGTACCCATATTTGTTTGATACTCATTTTTATAATTTCTACCAAACCTTTTTAATATTAAAGAGGCGATACAGTCAAAATTTGGTCAATATCAACTTGACGTATTTCTTTCAATTTTGCATTTAAAAAACCTGAACACCCCTCATTTTGAAGGTGTGTGTGTGCAGAATGTTGCTCCTATTTTGATTTTGGAATTCACTCTTCAGTTGTCAAAAATGCCGTCCAAGCAAGAAGAGCAGCGTATCAAAATTTTGCTCGCGCATCGCGAAAATCCGAGCTACTCGCACGCAAAGATTGGCAAAATCGCTAAAGTTGCCAAATCAACCGTTACAAATGTAATTAAAGTGTTTGGGGAACGTTTGTCGACAGCCAGAAAGTCTGGATCGGGGGAAATCGAAAACCGGAAGCCGCTGAGACGACAAAGAGAGTTGCCGGTAGTTTCAAGCGAAACCTAACCTATCTCTCCGAGATGCCGCGTAAATATAGCTGGGTGTATCGTCTACAACCGTGCATCGAGCCAAAAACGAGCGGACTATCGACTTACAAGAAGGTAGTGACTCCAAATCGCGATGATAAACAAAATACGACGACCAAAGCGCGATCCCGGAGGCTGTACACGACGATGCTGACGAAGTTTGACTGCGTGGTAATGGACGACGAAACCTACGTCAAAGCAGCTTCCGGGACAGGAGTTTTATACGGCAAAGGAAGGGAAAGGTATGAATATTTTCAAACAGACAGAAACTGTCTCAAAGTTCGCAAAGAAATATCTGGTTTTGGCAAGCCATCTGTACCTGTGGCTTGAAAAGCAGCATTTTCATAGCTTCCGGGACTGTCAACCAAGAAATTTACGTGAAAGAGTGTTTGAATAAACGTCTGCTGCTTTCCCTGAAGAAACACGGTTGTTCCGTACTGTTTTGGCCGGATTTGGCATCTTGCCATTACGGTAAAAAGGCCATGGAGTGGTACGCCACCAACAACGTGCAGGTGGTTTTCCCAAGGACAAGAACCCTCCCAACACGCCAGAGCTCCGACCAATTGAGAAATACTGGGCTATTGTCAAGCGGAACCTAAAGAAGACAAAAAAACTGCTAAGGACGGCAACAGTTCAAGGCAAACTGGCTTTCTGCGGCGAAGAAGGTGGACCAGGTGGCTGTACAAAATCTGATGACGGGGGTCAAGCGTAAGGCCCGGCAATTCGGATTTGGAAAAGCGGAAGCCCTAACTAAATATTTTTTCCTGAAT
>JASCZW010013767.1:0-24647 GCA_034211315.2 Aedes japonicus | reverse complement strand
TGAGTATTGCGAATTAAACTTAAATTGTTACTTGAATAATGTATAAAAAATATGCAAAACCATGTTTTGATTTTAACTGTTTGGACAAGTTTCCGCCGCACAGAAAAATAATTTATTTTACCAAAGCGCGTAAAATTTCCCTCGTATAATTCTAAGTTAAACGAGCGTAGTTTCAACGACAAGCTGTTTAAAATTCTTCATACAACAGGCTAGATTTAGGCGTTATCTTTGGTTTAAATTTAATATGAAATATCCCATTATTTTCTGCCAAATCTAGCATTCCCTTTATGCGTATTGATAACGATAACGAAAAATTCAGTGTTTCTTTTTATCTGTGCGGCTCCTGCCATCCTACAATTTATGTTGAACTCTTGAGCTGATTTGGAATCGCCTACTATTTTTTTCAAATTGCTTTCAAAACTATCTAAATTCGCTCGATTGATCGAAGCTCTGGACAATTTGGAGATTTATGTCACGCGGAACCATAATGATTCTGTTATCCTCGTAGCATTTCGTAGTCGCTGTTGCGTAGTGGTGTAATGTCAAATCTCGCAAAACGGGCAGAACGATGGTGCTCTGCTGAGCTAAAGTGAACTTGAATCGGAAACAAGTGTAATATTGATGGAAGACAGATTCCGCCAGGTTTCTACCACACAGAAAACCAATTAATTGCGGAGAGAGGCTAGCTGAAGTTGCACGTCTGTATGCTGTAGCATTACGGTAACTGCTCGTCAGCAGATCTGACACAGCGAACTTATAGCGAACAGAACGATCGGGATGTCAACGTCGCCTCGGGAAACTGCAATCTGATGGTTCCGTTTATTCGAAGCGCTCGCAGAACGATCTGTGTATATAGAGTCTACTTGATGACCGCGTTCCATTTTGCGGATGACGAACGATGTAAATATGGTAAGGTTGGCTCGCTGTTCAGCGCTTGGGCATAAAAACGTGTTGGTCATGAGAGAAATAGTCTGGTGAATAGTCGCGGTTCCAGCCTATCGAAGAACAAATAATTCAAATATTTATTGCCCCGCCAAACCCTTTGCACCAGTAGTGACAGGCGGTGGCAATCAAATGGGGGAAAGCAACTTGTAGGTGGCTGGGTCAGTATGCGTGATTGCACGATACCTGCAGCAATCCAGCTTGTCGCCCTTTTTATAGATAAGACACATCTATTCCTTCCATCCAATCCTCCGGTAAACATTCCTCCTCCCAAATCTTGGTAATTACCCCGTGCAGTGCGCTGACCAGTGCTTCACCACCGTATTGCCGTTCAGGTGCTTCGTCGAAGTAATGCTTTCCACCTTCAATCACCTCATACCTCGCTTGTGAGAAGGTTACCTTCCAGGTCACATATCAGCTTGTGGTACGTAGCCTTTGGTGCAAGCTTTTCAATTTCTCGTAGAATTTCATGATGTGTGTGTTAAGCACGGTACAGAACCCGTAACGCTGGTAGATCACCCTTTCGTGGTGCGTTACGGGGCACCAGATCGACCAGTGAAGCCTCAGTCCTAATTATTCCAAACTGGGGAACATATTTGTTTTGCAGTCAAAAGAACGTATAATAGTCTTTATTACATTTTATGTCTTGTGAAAAGTGACAATTATTTTCGCCACCGAGGATGAGCTGGAATAAAGAAACATGGTTTGTCTTCATTTATGGTGATTTCTCATTTTCTATTTGATGTTCTATAGTTTGAATTCGGTATGACTAGGGTTCTGATGCATGGTCAGTATCGAGTTATTGTTTGTTTTGTTGCAATGAACCGGTTTTGACTGATAAAGGCGTGCCTCTGAAGAGTGCTATCGCTCACAAAGCGTTTAAACAGCGGAAACTTTCAATTAGCCTGAATTATTTCCAACAAACAAACAATGACAACTGTAACACACCGAATACTTCATCATTTCTCAATAGTGATGAAGTAACTCGATATGCACTAAACAAAGGTATACTGTGATATAATACAATAGATCAAATCACTGGTCGCAGTGGTTTATGTCCCGAACAGAGGAAAAAAGCACGGTACAGTGCTTTCCATTGCCTTGGCGGTCTCGATCTTCCGTCTGGTGCTGCTTCTCCTCGAAAAATTGAGTTTGCCTGTTCCGTGCCTGTCTATACCGTTCCACATTCGCTTTCGCACGGTGTTGCAGCATTCTCGCCCGTGCTGCTCCAAACCGCTCTTCCGCTGGCAGGGCTGCTTCGTAGCTGTTGCGCGTATTCCTGGGCAACTCCGGTTTCCCGTAGTAGCTCAATGTTAGGTCATGGCGTACCAAATTCGACGCAAGTGTTGAACACCGTCGAGAGTTTTGAGCGCATACATACCGCAACTAGCAGTGGTCTGAGTCCATATGCGGGCTGCGGTAAATGCAAACGTTGATGATATCGGAAGAGCATTTCCTGTCGATTAGAACATGGTAGATTTGATTCTCTGTTCGTTGGTCAGGTGGTTCCAAATTGGCTTTGGTGGATGTCTCTTGCCGAGGAAAGAAGGTACTTCGGACTTCTAGACCACGTTTCTGACCACATCGTTCGATACGGTATGCAGGTTGTTAGCCCTATTACCGGTCTCAAGTACATAGCCTCCTGCCCTACCTGAGCATTCATGTTGTCACCAACGACAACTTTTATGTTCCACAGCGGACAGCCGTCATACACTTGCTCTAGATGCGCATAGAACGCTTCTTTTTGTCGTTGGGTTTCCTTCGTGTGGGCAGTGTACGTTGATGATGCGGTAGTTGAAGAACTGACCCTTGATCCTCAGCTTGCACATTCTCGCATTGATCGGAAACCATCCAATCATGCGTTGACGCATTTTGCCCAGCACTAAAAAGCCGGTGCCAAGATTGTTTGTGGTACCACAGCTCTGGTAAGCAGTAACCGCTCTACGACCGCTTTACCATATCTTCTGTACTGTCCAGCAAACCTCCTGCAGTGCTACGACTTCGAAGTTACGTGGTTGAAGCTCGTCGTACATTATCCTATCGCAGCCAGGTAAGAAAAACTATTTGTCGCCTAGGTTTTTACCGATTGTTCCGGTCTGTATTAACTTCTGTATTATATGGAACATTGCATTTTTAAGGGTAGTTTGTTTGACCTTTTTCAACTGCCTGTCTCACCGGAGGACCATCATGCACAACACTGTTTAGCGTCCTAGGATGGCACGAGAACGATGATTAGGCAGTCCTAACATGGAGAACAGAAGTTGTTTTGAGCCGCCCCTAACATGGAGAGCAGACGCTCAGATAGACTGCACCCTTTGAAGATGGCAGCCCCTCTTGCTTGTTAGCATATGACCAAGGTCCCATCGGGGTTGGTTACCTTACCTCTCCTACGGTTACTCATACCCCAGTTGGCACCACGGGGAGGTAGGGATAGGAGTTACTGGACAAGAGGCTAAGCATCGCAGTAGGATCTATTTTATACCTGCAGGTTCGCAAGATACCTATGGTACGCATTGTCCAGTAATTCACCAACCACCAATCAATCAGGCAAACAATTGAAGTTCGCGAATAGTTCCGCATGCACTTTCTGTGATTGTTCAAGTTCAGATTAAGTTATAAGTAATAAATGTGCTTTCAGTGGAGCTTCCAAGTTTAGGTTGAGTTCTAAAATTACTTTTTCGTGAAACAAGTTCAGATTAAATACGACATGTTCTTACCGAAGGCTTCAAAGTTCAGAGAAATTCTTCACCTAGCACTTCTAGGGTTTTTTTTTTCATTAGGGCGTATCTAAAATTGAGAGATTCTCTCCGGGCTCGCTCTCTTCATTCATTACGGTGCCATTATAAAACTTACGAGGCATTCTTTAGTACAGATCGAAACACAACAGTGCTGGCAGCATACTCTACAAATAGTAGAATGAAAATGTAAAGGTGATTGGTTTATGAATGAAAGAGAGCGATCCTGGAGAGAATCTCTCAATTGTAGATTCGCCCTAATGAAAAAAAAACCCTAGACTTGTTTATGAAATCAGAATTTTTGGTAAAATCAATTTGTTTTCCATATAGTCAGCATGCAGTGGTAGTTGGCATACAGATTTCATATTGGAGTATTCGAGTTAGAGGCTGGCGATAATCTCAATTAAATCAAATAATAGTTTATCATATATTATCAATGATTATAATTCAACACAGCAGCTTGTAAGAGTTAGATAAGTGTTCACGTATGGTTTTATTTTTTGTTTCCTAACGTTGATTTCCTTTAGAGCTGAATAGAGCTCTCTTAAGCAACTGTAACAAACTTCTTGTGTACATTAAATATTACTCTGGAAGTTGTGAGGCATGCTGTTAGAAGAATAATCATGGAATGTGAACTTAAAAGTTTGTTTTATTTCTTAAAAAGTAGGTTGCATACCATTCTATTCACGATCCCTCGTTTAGCTTGTTAGGCCAATTTCTATCCATTTATCTGAAACATTGCTTGCTTGAGTGGACACCCATTAAGGGGGGATATACAGTTGGAATGACCAAAAAAATCATTTTTTTCTGGCATTCAAAGTTAGTAAATTTCCCGTAGAATACGCTCCTGAAACCTTTTTTTTCGAAATTTGAACTCCAAGTATTTCTTTTTGTCGTTTTCCGAAGGCAGCAGATATTTTTCGATAAATGAAAATTTCAACGCGTTTTTCTCAAAAACAGCATTTCCGGAGTTTATTCGTAGCAGACACACGTATACATTTCTCGCAATTGAATTAAGACGAGACTTATTGCAGCACTAAATAACGTTCAATACCGCATCAATATTGAATCAGTCTCGAAAAAGTCGAGTTTCTTTTCGGAACTGCTTTTGACCTCCAAAAGCAAAATTTAGTCTTACGAAGTATCCCAAATTGCTTGTAATTTCTCTTGTCCGGTACAATCACGAATTTCAAACCCGGAGCTGAAATTCTGTCCCACAAGGCTTCTGAATAACACGACAGCAAGGTGAGCATCGACTAATGAAACATGCCGAAAGTGGTGGGTAGATTGATGACTGCGTTCATTTTGCAGTCAACTTTGCGTGATCCAATGTCCTGGTGGTACATGCTTGTACTTTGCCTCTCTGTTTAAGTAGAAAGGTGTCCATCTATTTGAAATCATGATGCTCAGGCCTAGAGTGAAAGAAAATACTGACCATGTTGTAGCAAGTAGCGCCAGAAGTACATTATTCATCTGCTTCCTGTTTATGGTAGTTCAGCTTCGTCAGCAGATCGAATCTCAATAAGGATAGCTGCAAGGTGTGCTACCTCTGTACTCAGCCGAAAGACGTACGGAAGGTTCACGTGTGACCGAGGTAAAAGTTGCTCTCGGTTGGCAGGGCTTCAAATATCAAATGGCCAACAAAAGCTGGTAGCAAAGTGCTTTTTCCTGACGATATACAGGTAGAGTGTATGTTTTACTGACGTTCGTATTTGTTTGCTGGATCCGATTGAGGATTTTCGTCATAAATCAAACAAATTTGCGGTAATTTGTACATCACTTCGGGTTCGGACCGACGATGGGTAAAGATGGATGACGAGATTATGTGCTGGATTATGGAATGGAACGATGCAACAAGGTTAAGGTGGAATGGAAATTGACATTCGTTGCTCATTTGTATATTTTTTCCAATATACCTAAATATTTGTTAGTATGAATACAGAAACAATCCGTTCGGCTTCAATTTATATCACATAATTTCGAATATTTATTAGGGTGGTTGAAATTAAAGTTTCAGCTTCACCCCACTGAATCGATTCTAAATCAAGTCTAACTAAATCAAGTAATAACTTCCGGATTTAAATGATTCGTGTCTTTTCAGGCAACACTGCTTGCATGTTATATGACACAGTAGCCTAAGTTTTTGCCACCATGCTTCGCACCAGATACCCAAATGTTCCCTGCTGATTAGATGACGGCGCATTACTCCAGAACATCATCTCGCTAATTATTTAATATCTAATCATGCCGATGTGCAATCGAGAAGTGGTCAACGGCCTGGTGAAGCTCGTAAGGAGGATCAGAATAAAACGTTTGGTTTTCTTATACTAATTCCCCTAGAAACTGCAAAGTACCGGTGTAGGTAGAGTACGCAACCTATTGAGCAAAAATCTGGATCTTATTTGAAATCAATTAAGTGGGGAAGAGCTGAGTTGATATTTTGAATAACCTTCATATCTATATATCACTATTGTAGCTAAATCTGAGGCAACATAAAATGAAGTATCCGAACATTTGATATGAGGCATTTTGGAAAATTGCTGTTTGGTCTACTTTTGAAGAAGTCTAGTGATTGATCATGGGGAAGAAGTCTAGTGATTGATCATGGGGTGTGGAAGTAGTTTGCCTCCCCGCGGTGCACTCTGGAAACGTTAAGCTCCCCTTAACGGCTAAACGAACTACAACAGAGGAAGCGCCATACGGCGCAGGAGCCGGCAGGAGGTCGTAAGCGGTCGTGACATGGGTGACATGGCTTTCTCGATCGGAGGAGGGACCATACGACGCGAGGTTCGGCAGGTACCGTAAGCGGTCGGGTAGGGAGATCGCGGACAATCTGGACAGACCACCAGACGTCCCGAACCCTGCTTGGATCCAGGACCATCTCGATCGAATCAGCGTCAGGTCGGCGAAGCTAACTACTAAAGACCTATGTAGTTAGACATAGTGGGTGCGTAAAGCACACTAGCCCCCTATACCGAAAGGTGGTTCCGGGGAGGGCCGGGGCTAAAGGCACGGGTGGGTTTTTAGTGGGTCGAGGAATTGGCACCCTCATCCCCACACCCTGAGTTCTTCAAGAGTCTGTTTGCAGATTTTCCATCCCGTAAAAAAAAAACAAAGTGATTGATCATTTTGAAAGTAAACTGTGGACCTACCACAAACTGCGAGATTGGCAAAGTGCAGCCGTGTAATTTGCGCAAGACTTCTGTGATAAGTAAAGAATCAGGCCTGATTATTGGTCTAATTACTGGAGGCTTTTGTAAAGAGTTTTCCTGGATTCAACGACCATTCTTTCCTGGCTACGGTGTGATTATCGACGATACAAACAATTTGTTGCTTGCAGAGTTGGAGAACTGTTGACGATAACCGACGTTGGCGCTGGGTTCCCTCCAAGAAGAATCCGGTGGACATTGCGACTAAGTGGGGAAATGGCCCAGATTTAACTGCAACAGCGGTCCATTTCTGCAGTTGTCAGAATCAGATATCTATGCCAGAGGGCGTAAAATTTTCTTATCCAAGAGGCGCAACTGCGATGCTTTCCGGACGAGATAGCGGTCCTTAAACGGAATAAATTGCCGTTGACGAACGAGCAGATGCCTTTGGAGAAAACTTCGAGTGGATAGCAGAATTGGAGCGGCACCAAACATCAAGAATAAAAAGAAGTTTCCAGTTATACTTCCTAGGAAGAACACGATCACTGATCTGCTACTAGATAGCTACTATCGTAGATACCTAGACGGCAACTCGGAAAAAAAAATGTAAATGAGGTTCACCAACG
This sequence comes from Aedes japonicus, assembly GCA_034211315.2. NCBI lineage: Eukaryota > Metazoa > Arthropoda > Insecta > Diptera > Culicidae > Aedes > Aedes japonicus. The sequence continues at coordinate 17,195 of JASCZW010013767.1, read as the reverse complement.
ATACGGCATCCCAAGGAGGACAGCGGTAACCAGTGCAGCGACGGCATGCCAATGGTGCCGAATCGTGTTTGCCCAAGGCTTCCCGCGTGGCACCATTGCCACTAGCAAGGATGGCATCATTTGTACTCCCGTTTACATGTACTGGCCTAGATTTCTTTGGGGCTCTGGTGAAAATTGGTAGAAGCAATGCGAAACCCTGGATCTCCCTGTTTACATGTTTAACGATAAGGGTGGGGCACGTTGAAGTTTATCTGCCGACGAGGATCACTTGCGGATATCTAGCAAGTGAGGAGCAAGCAGACTTTTGAAAGAGCAAGTTGAGTAGATGGCTGTCGTCACCTTTTCGGGTGCTACTACGAAGTGGGTGTTCAACCCTCCCTGAACTCCACACATGGGTGGAGCTTGGGAGAAGATAGTGCGCTCCATCAAAACTGCAGTAGAAACAGCCTACATCAACAACCGCAAGTTAGACGACGAGGCCTTGGAGACATTCATGGTTGAAGCCGAAGCAATTGTCAACAGCCGTCCATTGACATATCTGCCACTGGCGTTGGGAGAAACTGACGCGCTTAAACCGATCAATTTACTGTTGAGCAACTCAAGTGGAGCACGGCAACTAGCAGTCGTAGCAACAGATCCAGCAGACGCTCTACACTCAACGTGGAACCAAGCAGCATCAGCTCAACGTACTTTGGAACAGGTGGATTAGAGAGTATCTCCTAACGCTTTCGAAGCGACCGAAGTGGTGAGGAGCGGTGAAGCCGAGGGACAGTTAGTAGTCATAGTAAGCGAAGGCATGAGGAACGCAAGAGTGGACGAGAGGCCGTATTGTCCAAGTAATCTAAGGGATGCATGCAAGGCGGCTTATGCGCAGGCTGGTGAGTAGGCTGGCTGTTCTAGAGGTTGATAGTGATCGTAAAACTAGACCTGGTGGCCAGTGTTACGGGAGAGAGAATATTACCACTGGGAACACTGTTCGTGAAGATACAGTAGGGGCCTGAAATTGCCAACAATACTGTCAAAAAGACTATCACGGTGACAGACACGAAAAGAGGATGGAGATAGTGTGCAAAGAGCGACATCGTCTTTATGCAAAAAACTATTGACCATCATACAATCGCTAAGCGACGATTCTTTGTTTAATGGTCCTTTGATGTAAGTTATCTTTCAATTAGTTACTGTTTAAGAAGCCTTTAATTTGTTGTTCCTTCCCTAGTTCATGCAAATATTGATAAACTGTAAGTTTCTTATTATATTTTTTCTGAAGCTAACCTAATTCTATAATTACTATTTATAAAAAGAAGTGGTGTGACAATACACATGCACACAAATTTTTGTAAGTGGTTTAAACCTATCGAATTACACTAAATTTCCATAAAAGGAACATTTTTACCTGTTTGAAGAAGTTTTTAGGACAATTATAGAATAATTTTATTTTATTGCTTTCTCGATTTGCAGCTTTTTTTTTAAAAAAAAGAATGTAATAGAAAAAAATGCAACAGCCAAATATGATCTTGACGACATTCATCTTAGGTCGGATATTTTTTAAATTATCAGGGCTCATGGACGGTTGAGTTTTGCGTGAGCTGTCACGTTTTTTCTGTTTGTTGAAAATCGATATATGTGAATTTGAAAAATTGTGAATTCGGCTTCGGTTGTTCCAATTTGGTTTCGGAAATAGTGAATTTGGTTTCGGATAGTTTTTCGGCGGTTATTGCTGTTCGGGGTGGTCTAGCCCGTCTAGAATTTCAGAAAATCCCGGTGTGATAATTTCATAAAATCTACGTTTCGCGATGTTTTCGAGTTGTCGTGGGGCGGATTGCTTAGGTGTCGTTTGTTTTTCAACAACGTGAAGAAATTAAGAATTGTGCTACTGTTTCCGCAAGTGGTGCTGCCATGGCTTGTAGTATATTTTCAGCAAAACTGGAGTTGGAATTTTCCCGGCATAGGAGTCATGATGCTCGTAGACTTTGAACGAGTGGATTTCCGTACAATTCCGAATCGGGATGAGGACCAACGAAACGTCATTAAGATAAGTAAACGTTCGTTAAATGTTTGACATTATACTAAATTTACTTGCCCATTACTTCATGTTAATGTTTCTTTCGTTGCCATAGATACGCATTGCCGTTATTTTTCTCCTCGATCCGCGGAATATTTAAAAATATATTCCTCTTGCAAAATATTGGTAACCCAGCATTATAGCTTTACGCTTAATCATCTTGTTTTATTTCAAAAATTTGGTTGATACTTTCGTTTCGCTTTCCTCAAAACTTTGCTTTCTTTTTGGTTCAACTGCTTTGGTGACATTGGAGATGACGAGTTTCTCTTAGCCGGGAGACTTCATGCCAGCCGGATTTATTATTCGTATGCTAGAGACACTTGGCAGGAGTCTCATGTTTCCAGGTGGCTTAACAAGTATAAAGAAGTATTCTCTTTGCATAGTGCTTTGTCCGTAAGGTATTTTTTTTTAATTTTATTTTTATTTTTTTTATTTTTTGGTTTGGAACAAAATAATCGTTAGACTATGTGACTTTGTCACCCAGCCCACAAAAACGTCCTGACGCGTGCACGGTATCGTGTTATGAGAACCCGGCATAAATTGTCAACCTCATTTGAAAATCTTTTTATGTAGTGCACAGAAAAAGTTGGTCGTTGACTATTGGATCCAGTGAAAAATTTTTCGAGGAAAACTACCTAGGTTATGCGAATACTTACCACCATGTGGCGAGCACGATAATAGCTTGTAGAGAACTATTTTGTCTGTTAATAATATATCTTATTTCTATTGTGTATTCTACCATTTATATATTATATTAGCTTATTAGGTCAGCGTGCTCAGTAGAATGATGATTGTTTACCAAAAACTTGTGAAAGTATATAGGAGCTACCTGCCAAGAATTAGAGTCTCATCTCAGCAATAACCTTCATTTTTGTTAATTTTTCAGCATTGCATAATAAAATATTCACATTTGTTATTCGTATAGTATTCGAAGTAACATATCATTTGTAAAAGCGGATTCGTAGGGGATACCATTACATTTGCGTGGAATAACCGAAGTCTGAGAATATATTTAATTGACGGAACATATATTTTACTGTACGTCACCAATGATATCCTACTATATGCTATATATTGGTCAAAACTTAGGTATTTGCAGATTTCTGTTATGTACAATTTCAGGTAAATAGGGTCATACAAATATGTAAGATTTCTATGATATTTGACTTGACATGATACAGAGCGTGTGAACCGGTGTGTCCATGCATCCTTCCTCACCTGTAGATTAGCGGATTGCGTTGGGGTTCAGGTTTATTCGTTTGATTTCAGCTCGTTCTAAGAAATCTTCTTTTCAGTTGGTGCAGACAGAAAAATAATTGGCCATAATCTAGCCTAGTTGTTTCCAGAACCCTTTCTTTTACTTGCTGCGTTTGTATTGGATTAGACTAAATTAGATCAGTGACCAACCAGTGGGTGTCAGATATATGTTGTACAAACATCTACAAACATCTTTAACTAATATTTCTAGATCTTAATGGTTAGTAGTATTGTAGTTCCAACGGCTGAAGTATTTCGATGAGAGGGTGATCAAATAAGTTGCAGATTAAAATTCTATAATAATTACTTGTCCTTCTCATATTATTATTATTAAAAAAAACATTAACTAACTATTCAAAAAATTAATTATGATCATATATAAGAATCATTGTAGAACCTATGAGACAGACTACAAATGATAATAGGGTGCATGAAACGAACACACATCGACATTTTAGATATAGTATATCTAAAATGTCGATGTGCTGTTCCGTTACATGATGTATAATTTCAGATCATCCATAGAGTTCCTGAGTCTCGAAAAAAATATCTCGTGGCTACGATACATTTTCCAGACTTTCAGGTTCATAATGGATACGCAAATCCGTCTACAATTGCAGCAGAACAACAATCTGCAGACATGTGTAGTTGTTATTATCATTTTACATTATAATATTCCTGCAGTAAATTGTATACACTATTCCATATGAAACTGCTCATTGATTTTACATTTATATTATTATCATGCCATTTTTACCATTTCTCGGATTTTTAGGATTTATTTCAATATTATTTTATTATTCTTACCTTGGAGCGTATGGTACGGTATGTCCACGCATCCTTCATCCCCTGTAGATTCACAAAATGTTTTGCGGTTCAAATGTATTCATTTGAATCCAAACCATTTTACAGAATCATCTTTTGCGGTTAATGCAACGCAGTAGGCCTGGCCGCTTTGACGCTTGTATCATGTCTCTGATATGCTGCAAGCATCAATATTGACAAAAAAAATAATTGGGCGTAATCTAACCCAATTATTTCCAGGATGCTTTCTCGTACTGGCTGCGGTTGTATTAGATTAGATTAGATTAGATTAGACTAGGATATTTTTTAAATTATCAGGGAAAAAAATAATCGCATATAAGCTATGTTTTTGCAAAGCAGGTTTATTTAACCTTCTCTGCTAGGCTTAATGCCCGCACCTTGGACTTCACGCTTCCCATCAAATTCTATGCAACACTTGCGCCATCTTTCTTACACACTTTCAGCCACTCTTTTTTCAAAAAAACTTTCGTTTCTGAAGATTTCCCCTGTTTGTCTTGGCTTGCCATGAACTATCGCCCAGAATTTTACGTTCTGGCGAGTTAGACGGATTTGCTTCCATGGGCCAAAACAGAGTGTCACCTTTGTGGAACCGGAGGAAAAGTGGCAGGTGCTTCTGGAGGCATTCCTTAGGAGTGTATCGAAAATAAGCTATCCACAAACTTTCTTACAAATCATGTTGAAAACCGATATTTTATTCATACAAAAAATTGATCCTCGATTGTACGAGGTTAAACTTGAACATAATGAAGACCGGATGAAATTTAAGTTATTCCTTCACGAATTTTCGAACTTTGGATCGAATGCTCTTCATCAAGTTCTGGACAAGTGTTGCATCGCATTTTTTGAACGCTTGAGCCCAAATTTTTTTAAACTCCTGCATGGTCCCAGCTGCCTTACCAGTCTTCTTGAAGACCCTCTTCACGATTGCCCAGTAACGTTCGATGGGTCGAAGCTGAGGGCAATTTGGTGGATTGATATTTTTCTCAACGAAATCTATACCCTTTTCCGCAAGCCAATTGAGAGTGGTTTTAGCATAGTGAGCTGACGCCAAATCCGGCCAAGACAGTGGAGGTGTACTATGCTTCTTATATAAAGGCAACAATCTCTTCTGGAGACACTCAGATTGATAGATTTCCGCATTTATAGTTCCGGTAGTGTAAAAAATGGTTGACTTCAAACCACAGGAACATATTGCTTGCCATACTAGTACCTTTCGACCGAATTTCTCCACTTGAATCGACCTGTCCGCATTGCTCACATACTCCCCAATGACGGAAGTATTGTGGACCTGGAAGGGTTTTTGAGTCCTCCTTTACATAGGTCTCATCGTCCATCAAAACGCATGCATCCGGACACTGCAAAAGACGCGAATACAATTTCCGGGCCCTTGTTGCTGCTCGCTTCTTCTGTTCTGCACTTTGTTTCGAGATTTTCTGCTTCTTATAGGTCTTCAGGTGGTTTCGCCTCTTGATACGCTGGATCATTCCGACACTCGTTCCTGCTTTTTTGGCCAAATCACGTATTGACATTGATTTGTTCTTCATGATTAGAGATGCCACTTTCTGCTCCAGTTTCGGGTTGGAAGAACCGGGTTTTCTGCCTCTTCCTGGTAGCTCATCCAAAGAATAGTGTTCCCCAAACTTATTAATGATGGTTTTAACACTTGCATGATGAATTTCAAACCGCTTCGCCAATTTTCGCATAGTAATACCCTTAATTTTCACTTCCTTTTCATTACGCGACATTTTGAAAACGCAGAATTTGAACCGCACAAACAAGTAAACAAAAGAAAGCTGACAGTCAAACGTACAGCATGCAGTGTTCAGAGCATAGAAAACCATCACAAATACATGCGTACAACGCAAATGTATGTGGATAGCTTATATTCGATACACTCTTTATTGAAATTTTGGCCGTTGTTGGTGCCGGTTGTTATATACGGCTTGCTGAATTTACCACACTCACAGATCTCTTGTCACAACAAGCACTTTTTGGCAAATTTGTCGACTTTCTTTTTCCGGGACTTCTCCGAAACATCCAGGTGGGACCTGTCGATGAAAAACTTCTGGCCGGGAATCTGCTTTAAAGTACGTCATCAAATACGATACATTTCAACTGCACGAACCAATCGCGGTGTTCATCGGGCCAGTGAGGTGCCTTCCTTACCTTGAAACCCGCTTCACCTTCCAGCAAAAAAAGGGGTTCTGATTGAATGTGAAGTAATGAAGTTAATCCCTTATGCGATCTTGCGATCACAGGGTTGGTCGTCTTCGCTTTTCTCCCGCTGCCAGCTCGCCACTGGGTCGTCCGGATCTTCTTGATCGAGGTCCGATTGGTGGTGTTGGCAAGGCAGCAGGGTCCGACGATATTGGTTATCCTCTCCTAAGAAAATTGCCACTTATTGGTCGGTTTGCTCTTTTTGACACGATGAATGATGTTTGGTAATTCTTTTTCTACTAATACTTAATACTTAATACTTTTTCTCAAACCTTGGATGGATAAGACCCAAACGGATGGTTATAAAGGGTGTCCCACATCAAGTTGTATTACGAAAAAAACGCTGTAGAAAATTGCTCATTGGGTATTTTCTCTTGAAAATTTGGGTAGAAGTAGTTTAGAGTGTTTTTTTGTTGTATTTTTATCGCTGATAGTTTTCAGAAAATTGGATAAATTTGCTCACCCGAAAAGCAACGTAGCGAATTGATTTTGCGCAAGCATCTGGAAAATCCTCACTTCCTTCATAACGCCATCGGAAAACAACTCGGAGTAGTGCAGTCAACGGTGAGTCGTGATTTCGCGATTAAACATTACTACGAAAATCAGTCGTTTTGTCTTACATTTCCGTGAGAGTAAATGAAAAAAGCAATACACATTGCCGATAAAAGATTTGTCGTGCAAGTCTGTCTCATAACCTGCTTAACACTCTGAAATTGGAAACTTTACTCCATGGTAATGAAATTTTCTGAGTTTAATGCTCGTTTCTGAAGGTATGTTCCAATAGATCAGAAGTAAGCCTAAAGATTTACGTCTAAATAATGACAGTTCTTATTGTAGATTACATAGAGCTTCAGCACATGTCCCAGGTGCTGAATAAACTGCTTTAAACCCGTCCCGTACCCTATGTGCATTCGTATTTATTTTATCAAGTCTCTTTACCTTAAAAAATCTTGTTAATTCTTCTGAGAAAGAGTTTCGCAATATGTAATACCAATTGAAGGAGGTCATTGCTTTTTTTCGATTACTTCGGAATCTAGAGCTTAGAGTACCAAACATGTTTATTCGCACTGGCAGCAAATCCCTACAGCTAGTTTAAAATATTCAAATTCCTCACTTCCAACCTGTCGGCAACATTCTGCATTCAATACCTTTATGGTCGTTAACGGCAGCCGTAGTGGACGAAATTGCACCTTTTACGCTCGTTCATCAATGATGGAGGCCCTGGTGTGGGGCAAAAAAGCTCTCGTAGTCAACAGAATTACCCGGGGTTTTTTATGGTTCACTCCCTTGTTCCATCCGGAAGGTTTCATGCGAGTTTGCATATAGCATGCACGCCTCCTAACGAATACAGTTCCGGTTTAGAACGTGTAGCGAATGCCCGGCCCAATAGGATCAGGAATCAATTTGCATATGCAGTGAATTTTTATTTTCATATGTGCAGATATTTTCCAACACTTGAGCGTTGAAATTTGCACTTGTTCGATCGAACCGGAACGCACCAATCGACCATATTAAATCAACGAGGCCACCGGCGGGTGATTGATTGTGGTCTCAATGGGATTTCAGGCTGTCGAGCTCGTTCTGTTAATCCGAAGTGCACATCCCGGTAACGGTGCTGATTGTAATTTGGATGTTATTGAGCCAGAGTCGATCAATTTAGGAATTGCGAGGTTAAACACCGTTTCTATAGATTAAGTTTCATTTTAGGTGACGTTCATAGAACAAAATCTGCCAAGGGTTGCTGTTTTTATTTACTTTTGGGTCTAGGTGATTTCAAGTGCTATAATGTTTGTTGTCAAAAATTAAAAAAAAAAAAGAAAACGGTTGAAACATGAGAGACAATCCTTCTGATTGACATAATAGATTCAAATTCAAATTTCTGAATGCTTGAAGTAGAAAATGGCAAGTTTACATTTCTAAAGTTTAATCTTGGGGGAAGAAGTCTAACTGCTTCCTATTGTACAATTCATCCTACATCTCAGCCTACAGAAGGTACATATCATATTGCACTCACAAAAATTGAATGAAGATACTGAAAATTTTCTCCTAAAAGTATTGTTTGCCGAAACTATATTTATAGCAGCCGGGTGAGCAACAAGCATGTTTACTTTTCCATTCATGTCTGATGGGGGGTGATGGTTGAATTTCCAGTCAGTGAACAATAAACTTCACCAAATTGCCACAAGACAAGTATCAGCCGCTCCTTTTCCCAACTGACACGAAACGATGATGGGTTGTTTGTGTTGTCAACCGCTAATTTTGCACAGCCGGATACCAAGCTGTTGGTTATAGTGGTGTAGTTGTTTGCTGTACTGCCTTCCTTGAACCCGAATTGATCGTCCGCCCCCGCGAAAAGCCATATGCCAACGTTTACCAGCAAGCGGAATAATCATCGATAGAGTCACCAGTCAGTGTGAGCTTTCCTCCTTTTGGAAACGATCTACTCCTCGGGGCTGGAGATCAAAGCTTTGTTCGATGTTGATAGCGACGACGACGACGACGACGATGATGATGGCAATTCCATCGAATATATAAACGTAAAATAACCGAATGTTTGCTTATGGTAAACAAGCTTGCTCAAGTGGCGTTTCCATTCACAGAGCTGAGTCGTACGAATACTCCTGGTGGAAAAATTGTTCGACGAGAAATCCAAAGTGTTGCGCTATCGGAAATGTCTGCTAATGGTACCTTTGGCTGTTATGATATTCATTGACGCGCTTTTTGAAAAATATATTTAAAATATCAATACTACTGCTCCGATCTGATAATTATTCACGTTAAGATTTTCTGTTTCGTAGGATAGCTTTCGGTATTTGTTTCGCACTAAGTAGAGGGCGGAAGTGTATTGATCGATTGTCTTTTATTAAAAGCTTTACCAGAAAAAAAGTTCGCGATTTTTTAAATTATTACATCTTTTTTAATCACATTGCATTCAAAAAATACTCTGTAAAGTGATTCAAACGGAAGTAGTCGGTAATGAAAATGGAAAATTAATCATTGTGGTTATTTTTTAGTTTTGGCTTAAAATAGAATATGAATGAGTTGATCATAGATAAGGGCTGTTGATTGTACCCGAGCAGGAACGAATAACTTGATAACTGATCTTGGAATTTAAGAACGCTGAATAAGAGGTAAAATACCTGAGGATAATACCATAAAATTATTCCCACAATGTTATGCGAATACCAAAATAGTACATCTAAGATATTCCCAGGTATCCAAAATAATTAATTTTGTTATTCGAGAGATATTTTGCTTGCAATTCTTAGGTATTTAACCTCTTCACCTAAGCTCTTTAATACCAACGCCAGTTATCAAGATCAAAATTAGGTATTCATATGTTGTTGTCTCCTGCTCGGGTAGCGAACCGTTCACATTTTCATCTCTCTTTTTTCGCCGATAATTCATTATCCTCTCTCTTGCATATGCGAAAATATCTCTCTCCGCAATTCAACGAACATATTTTCTCATGTCACATTTTTCACTGAAAACATACTTAGATCGTATACGAGGAGCAAAAACCGAAAATAAGGCCAAGTCGCTGTACACTGGTACCGCCGTGGACCATCATTAAAGAATTATAATGTCAGAATAAAACAAGCATGAAGACTGGTGCATTTTCAGGTGCCAAAAAGTAAGTGAAATATAATTATCGGCATCTAGGATTCACTGAAAAAGAAACGATTTCAGCTACTAATGCTCTCCGAAAATTATAAATCGTCGTTGCTTTTCTCGCGAAAACTGCTGAGAGCGTATAATAGTCTCTCGCTTCTCACATTCTCATCTGTTTATCCAAGCGGGTGAAAAAGGACGTTTCTCTTCTCAAGTAGGCGAAAAATTCGGTCTCTGGTTTTGTTTAAAAGTTAGCTACAGCATCGCTCTAGCCGCAAAGTTTGGAACTAGGAAACTATCACCAAAAGATGTAAAATTTGATGTAGAAGGAGATGTTCGCTCATCACCATGAGGCACCAAGAGTGAACAACAATGTTTTTGGCTAGAATTGAAAGATATGAAGAGAAAGTTTTGATAGTTCCGCTAGTGTGCGGCAGGCTTGGAAACATAGCAGATGTTTTAGGAAAATTGAGCGAAAAGGGCATGTGTACAGTGGTACTCGAACCAACGACATTTTTTGCCTAACATCCCACTGCGAGGTAGGTTAAAGCACGGACTAAGTCCGCCACTTCAACGGGCAAAAATGTCCGGTTGGAAGACGCTCATGTACCACTGTGGCTTGTATAGTTATTCTAGCGATCTATTTTGTGCACTCTGTTTACTGATGCGCACATGGGAGAAGAACTCTCTCCTTTTTTGGGTTTGTTTTGATTCGCACCGACTGACGATCACTAAAGTTTTCTCGTCGTCTCCAACGTAGAGACCTCGAGAGAAACACCGTGAAGCGATGCGATACTGGTCCCCACCAGTATAATTAATGGTTACCACCATTTATGGTTTCACATACATTAATTGTTATGTTATATATTCTCCGTGCGAGGTAACGATTATGATGTAGAAGGAGATGTTCGCTCATCACCATGAGGCACCGAGAGTGAACAACAATGTTTTTGGCTAGAATTGAAAGATATGAAGAGAAAGTTTTGATAGTTCCGCTAGTGTACGGCAGGCTTGGAAACATAGCAGATGTTTTAGGAAAATTGAGCGAAAAGGGCATGTGTACTATGTGGTACTTTCGAACCAACGACATTTTTGCCCAACATCCCACTGCGGGGTAGGTTAAAGCATCGGACTAAGTCCGCCACTTCAACAGGCAAAAAATGTCCGGTTGGAAGACGCTTATGTACCACTGTGGCTTGTATAGTTATTCAAGCGATCTTTAGTGAAACTTTAGTGATCGTCAGTCGGTGCGAATCAAAACAAACCCAAAAAAGGAGAGAGTTCCTCTCCCATGTGCGCATCAGTAAACAGAGTGCACACAATAGATCGCTAGAATAACTACTGCAAGCCACAGTGGTACATGAGCGTCTTCCAACCGGACATTTTTTGCCTGTTGAAGTGGCGGACTTAGTCCGTGCTTTAACCTACCCCCGCGTGGATGTTAGGCAAAGATGTCGTTGGTTCGAGTACCACTGTACACATGCCCTTTTCGCTCAATTTTCCTAAAACATCTGCTATGTCTCCAAGCTCAGCCGCACTAGCGGAACTATCGAACATTTCTGTAACAAATAACTACCGATTCTGGCCAAAGCATTGTTGTTCGCTCTGTGCCTCATGGTGATGAGCGAACATCTCCTTCTGCATCATAATCGTTACCTCGCTACGGACTGCTGTATATGACGGAACAACAATGTATGGAAACTTGCTAGAGAGTAAACTTTGTAAAAAACATCTGGTATTTGAAATCAACCCTTGGGAGTCATTGATTTCACCGTGAAAAAAAGGCTCCTCCGATCACTGCTGCGACTGCGCGACTTTCTCGCTTTATGAATGTCAGAACCGCTTCGGCTTTCACGTCCCGACCGTTTCAAACTACAGAATATACATATCCAGATGCACACTGGTGAGTACCTTCAGTCGTGAAAATAACAAGCTGATATCATATAAGTAACAAGTTCTGCTATCCCAGTTATCAGTTTTGATTTCCGCTGTTATCGCACAACAAATTTAGCGTATCACTATTGGCAAATTTTGTTATTAAATATATGTTATCATTTTGAACACACTATTTTTCACGAACGTTATAAGTTGAATTGTAAAACTATAAATATTTTCAGCATATTTGAACAAGAAATGTTGCTTTTAATCAAAGTATTTTTTTTCAGTTATTAAAGCATGAAAAATTTTATTTCAAGTTGATTACATCATTTGATACTATTTCAATAAATTTGCTTACAATGCAGGATTTGTTATCAAGTTGTTCACAGTGATTACAAAATGCGTTGCTACTAGGATATTCAACGAGTATTTTTTGTTATTCATTCTGTTATTTTGGCTGTTTATTCAGTCTGACTGATAACATGTTCAGTGATCAAAAAATGATAACCTTGTAAAAGGACTTGTTTACAATTTGGTATAATCCTTTGCTCGGGTATGTTGCCGAAACATATCACACGATATTCTTTTCTCAGGTGGTATTGCGTGATGAGGTGTTTGGAAAATCATGTCAAAATTGTGGAAACATTTATTTGGGTGAGTATTCCAGTTTTGGCTCCTCACTCGTGTACATATTTTAGCATTTGCGCATTTTACGAGAGAAATGCTTGTTAATCTTCACTATTCGGATTTTTATAAACCGTTTCAATGCATCCAGGACCTCGAAACTTTAAGAAGCGAAAAATTCAAAGCGTGGTCATAATGGGAACATGCCCAACACTGGTGCATTTCTCCGACAGAAAAATGGGAAAAGAAAAGTTGCTTTACAAATAGTTGATGCATGGCTTACTGAATATTTTATCAATACATGCCATAAGAATAAGAAATTAGTATTTTGACAACAATCTTAGTAGAAAATTTAAGAAAATTTAAATTGACACTGCACTAGGAAATCACTAAAAAATTATAAACTAGCAGACTGGCAACACCAAGTATCCAAGTAACAATTTTGGTTTTATTCCAACCTCCTCCCGATTTGTTGATAAAACTACATTCAAATCTGTTTTGTCCACCAACATCTCCTCTATGCATCTTTAAAGCCGAATTGTGTACAAAGTGGCCCACTCTATAGATGGTTGTCTAAACAAATTAATAAAACCTTTACAAGACCATACAGATCTTGAAAATATTCTAGTGAAAGATATTATGACGACTTGAGAACATTCATAAAACGTATTGACTGCCATCAAAACCATCATAGGGCCAAATGGCCACAGCTGTCAAACTTCACGGTGATATCGTGCTTGAATTTTGTTGTTCTGCTTTGTTTAATTCTCTGCTCTTCTAATTCATTTAACTGTGAATAATATCTAAAAAAAAAGTTCTAGTGTTGCGGAAAATTTTGTTTTAGAGCAAAATATCCTAAACAAATTGATGGATTTAAAATGCTTTTTTAACTGACCATAATAAGGTAATATGAATGAGTCCTAAAATGACATTTCAAGACAGCATTTTACGAGTTCATGAAGTCGTAATAAAACTTTGATAGGAGTAAAGCGAATTTGAGAAAACGAGGTTTTAAGATCATTGTAAACAAGTTGTGTAGGTTCTCATAACCTCCACTAAAATATGCAACCTATTGGCACCTCTCTGGGTATCATAAAAAATCAAAATTGATTTATAGTAGCTTTGATAAAACCTTAGTAAAACTTAATAAAGCAGGAATGTCAGATAGATATACAAAAATAATATGAGAGGATTGGCTATATTATACAAGAAAATGGGAAAGCTACGGTTAGATCCGTTAGAAATATTAACAAAAATGTTATGTCAGCAATAAAACAGGGTGAGGGAGGAGAAGAAATCTGTATTCTAGTTTATGTTCACATGTTGATTATGAACGCAAACTCGGTCTTTGCAAATCAAGGATCATTTGTGTATAGTCATCCAAGACCAAACCAAAAGGATTTTATTAAGAGATTTCCATTCACACCAAGGAAAAGAAGATTCTGATGAAGATGATATAAATAGATTAGGAAAGTATGGCCTATATGGCCTATCAATATGAATGATAATTATGAATTCATGAACATATTTTTGAAAATCCACCTCATCAACGTAATTTCTATGTGGTTTGTTGAATCTGTATTATGTACATAGGTAAATTTTGTAGAAAACACAAGAAATAAAACAAAGTTTAGAAGAGCAAACTGGACAGTCATTTGAACAGATCCTAAAATCATTATTGTTGTCATAGAAAGTTAACAATCGAAGGCAGAAACAAAGCAGAAAAAGCAAAAAAAAAATACTTCTTCCAAATATAGAACAAAAAAAAACCAAAAAAAAACAACATGAAGAATTGAAGAAATTTGAAACAATATTTGTTAAAAACAAAGAAGTAACTGAAAAAATGACAAATAGTGCTAGGAAAGCTTAAGAGCTTGTTAAGAATACTTGACGCCTAATAGAAAAGAGCAATCAAATCATTCCTTTAAGCGAGGGAGAGAATGAAGTTAGCAAAAGCAAGAGGTTTAGACACAAGATAGTTCAGAGAAAATTTAAACATTAATAGACAAGATTATTGTATGACAATTAGAGAGCATAATAAAAAAAAGTGTTCAAATTTTACAACGAAATGCAGGATTATGAAGTAAAAGAAAGAATTAAAAGGTCGTTTGAATATTTAAGACAGTTTACTAGCAAAAAAGGTCCGAATTAACCGTAAACAGTTTTGAATAAATGATTAGATGAATTATAATTAGGGAAAGGTGAGTCAATTTCAATCAGAAATGATAATTAAAAACTGACAGCAGAACCTAGTACAGAAGAAAGTAAGGATATAATTAGTGGATTAGCAAATTGTAAAGTAGCAGAACTGGACAAAGTTAAACACGAATGTATCAAAAATGGTGGTGAAGAAAGTATAGAAGAGCAACTGATGAAAAAGTATGGATTAACAAAAGAAAGGAGCCAAAAGAGAAACATCAGACTGCAGGCACATATCATAAAGTCACATAGGATACAAAATAAACACAAGATAGTTAGTGCAAAGACTAAGAAATTATGCAGGTGAACCTAGATTTCATCAAACACCGTTCACACCTAACAGATCAACGGACCACCAGATGTTTTTTGAAAGAAGATGCATGGAAGAAACTTGAAATAGTGGTAACACAGTTATTCTAATATCTGTTGATATCAAAAAGCATTCAATTTCGTGGATATATCTTTGGTTAGTAGTTTTGTGTTTGTCCTCATAAAAAAATAATCAAACAAGAGAGAAGTAGATTGGTTTTACCAGTAGAAATTTAAACTTAAACAGGTTGAATTATTATTAGATGAACCCAACGTGCCAAGACATATAATAAATGAGAGTTACTACAAGCGATGCCTGCAGAACGTACAAGTCGTGCCATGGGAAGTGAGTAAGAACCGAAGAACGGGCCAAAAGCAACAGGAGTTAACATTATCGCCGTACATGACCAACCATTTTAACTCAGTTTGAGTCATTATTGACGCACTTTCGTCATTAGTGGAGTAACTGGTTGGCAAGTCGACAAGCCAAAACATCCATCTGATTTAAGTTGATGTTTTTGATTTGTCGACTTGTCAATACCAGTTACATTTACTCAGATTTGAGTGACTCCACTAATGACGAAAGTGAGTCAAGAACGACTCAAAACTGAGTTGGAATGGCATCTTTACATTGATAATGAAAAAAGTGCTTTTAGAAATGAAAAACACAGAAATTAAACACAATTCATAACTTTACAGGATAACAAGCATGAAATACTGAAGGTATGATTAATCCTATCATTAAAACATATTTATCTAGTTATTATATTGTCAATAAAGATCCTAGACATCCGCAAACGTCGAGGAAGACCAATATGAAGATGACAACCAACACATAGACATGGAGACAAAAGGGACAGAAGAATGAAGAAACAAAACATCGGTGAGATTGTTTTATTATTTTTTATTATTATTGTGATAAAAATTATAATTCTAAATACGCATCGGAATTTAAAAAAAAATGTTTTTTTTTTTCTAAATGTGATTGCCCTTATTGTATCCAATTGATAAATGGAAGTGTTCATGCGGGGCTTACTGTTTATCAAAATAACCTCAGAATATACGTATATGAACAAGCATTCTTGAAATAGGTCATTGGATGTACAGTAGATCTACCACTTTTCATATTCAGGGCTAAAAATGTTGCTTTTTTTAAAAGAATATTCAAATTGATAAATGTAGGTGCAAACAGGTTTCTTCCATAAAAACACTGCCGACCTGTGGAATATGAATTGTACAGACAAACAAATTTAAATTTAAATGTTCGAAGCTTTCTAATAATAAAATAATTCTACTACGATTTTAAAAGTGGTTTTTTTCTATTGTTTTAAAAGTTCAAGTGAACAATCTAAGTATTTATTTTTCTTTACTAGTTTCTGGTTCTACTTTACTAATTCCTGGTTAATTTTG
Source organism: Aedes japonicus (assembly GCA_034211315.2). Classification (NCBI taxonomy): domain Eukaryota; kingdom Metazoa; phylum Arthropoda; class Insecta; order Diptera; family Culicidae; genus Aedes; species Aedes japonicus. The sequence continues at coordinate 802 of JASCZW010013767.1, read as the reverse complement.
ATTGATTTTAGTTAGGAAATAATGATTCACATAGAAATAACTCATTTTAGTTGCATTATATCTTCGGTTTCATTTAAAAAAATCTGAATGGAAAAATGAATAAGTAATTTAGCATGCAACGCTTATTGCATGCTAAATTACTTATTCATTTTTCCATTCAGATTTTTTTAAATAATGTACATGCATCGCGTTAGGATACGATTAGTTGGCCAGCGAAAATATCCGGGATAGCTCGACATTGCCTTTTTAATAAAAGAAGAAGCTCATGCACATGGAAAATGACTTAATCGGAACCTGAAGGTAACTGTGTGGAACTATTACAGGGTCATGATGATGCGGGGCAAGACCAGCAGTCAAAGGTAGGTCGTAAAAGTTGGTGTGGGAATGGCAAGGTGAGTTGACTATGGTTTCGGTATAAAGGTGTACCTCGGTGGTACGTGCATCTGAATTGATTTGTTATCGGTCATAGTGCATTATTTTTTATTCCAATTGTGTGATTGTGTGAGCACAGTAAAAAAAGAAAGCGCTCAGCGGAAGATACAAAATAAGGTACTTGAAGTGGCACAAAAGAAGTTGGATCAGCAAGGAAACATCAAACATTTCTGGTGAGATCTAATCAATTATAAATAAATGCGAGCTACATACCACTAAATACGTGCCATGATCGAAACAGAACATGTTGGCGGTGATGGAAGGTACATATGCTACAAATATCCAATTGATATAAGTATTGTGATTCATGCGGGGCTTGCTGTAAAGTGAAAGTGACCTCGGAGCTGGACGTGAGTGACCAGGCATTCTG
>JASCZW010013766.1:0-24640 GCA_034211315.2 Aedes japonicus | reverse complement strand
TCCCAAATAATGACGATTACGGAAATCTGTCACAAAGGTTAAATTTCCAAAGCGTTTATAAAAAACTTGCCGGTGAATGAGTCGGTGGTTCAGCATCGGTGTCCCAACCGTCAGTGTTAGCGCGAATTTTGTCCACGCTTTATAATCTCTTTCGAAACCACGAAGTAAATTCTACGTATAACCTCGAATTACGTGCAAATCTGCCGCAGCAGAGCATTGACATCGGTACAATGGAAGCTGCCTGCCGATATCCGTCTTTGCTGATCCGGAATTCCACGAATCTGGTACTGTGGTCTTGATTTTGGGAGTTTCAAGTCTTCTACGAGATGTTGTGGGCGAACGAGTGAGGCTTTCCCGAATACACTGAACTCCTATGTAATACAGGGTCTGGCTGGATAGTTGCTGGAGAAATTATTGAGTAATCCTGTCCGGTACGTTCAGCGCGATGCCGTTCAGTTACTACCGAAGAGATCCACGAACAACTCGCACCGCTACGGGAATGAGAATCATTATGACGAAGAGCTTTGTCTCTCAAATCGAAGAATCGACGTGGCAAACTATCTTTCGAGCAGACTACAACAAAGGATGCTGACCGGCAAGTATCAGGTCAGCAACCTGCCCGAAAGAGTACTGTGATGGAGCGATTGGAGAATCGAGCGATCGCGACCAAGCTTCGGTTCGCTGGCACTGGAACGATGGTTTAAATACGAATCTGGAGATGAAGGATCTCTACACAGCGATACGATACGATGCTGCTGATGGGCCACATAGAAGTCCATGATGATGAGAAAGAACACGATACAGCCACTATTTGCCCCATCATGCCGTTGCAAAACCGGATAGTACCACGACAGCTCGGAATTTAGTATTCGACGCTTCGTGTGCATCAGACTCAAGGTTTCCCTGAATGACCATACTTATGGTGGGACCGGTGGTCTGAGATGATCTGCTGTCCATTCTCATTCGCTTTCGACTCCACAAGTGTCGATTGTCGGAGATGTCGGAAAAATACCTGCATGATCAACGTAGTCGAACAAGTTCAACCCTGAGAGATCCTTTGGCGAGAAGGTCTGATGATCAACCATTTCGAACGTATCAATTAAACAACCGTTACCGCCACGGCACATCGTCGGCGCCATACTTGGCCACCAGGAGTTTAAAAGGTGCGCGGAGGAAGGAGACAAAGTCATCTCCAGCAGCAGCAGCTGTCATCGGCCTACAACTTCTATGTCGACGACATGCTGGCGGGTGCCAAATCGGTTGAGAACGGACAAAAAAGGAAACTGTGCAAGGAAGTCCTGTCGCTTCTCGGCTCTGCACCGGATTCAATGCTCCGAGAGTGGCACTCAAATCCAGCCAGCGATCCCCACCAGTTGTTCCCCGTTACTTGCGCGACAAACGAGAAGTTTCTAGATATCGATTCGTCGCCTACCGTCAAAAAACACTTGTGGCCCTGGCAGGAGCCTTCGACGGAGTAACTTCTGGTTTAAGATGCCCCGCTGGAAGCTATCATTGCCAATTGCGCAGCGTATCGTACTATCGCGATTCACCCTTATTCGATCCCGTATGGCTTAACCGGGACCTGTGATCGTGCGGGCGAAAAATGTTTCTCCAAGAACTCTGGAAACGGAAGTATTCTTGGGATCAACCGTTAAGCGCAGACCTGCAATCCACCATGGTTAGGTCTCCAGAACAAATTTGGATCGGCCAGATGCGGTTTCCGTTCCCCGCCCGGACCGCAATCGATCAGTAATGGCCGATCTCATGCCAGAACCTCGCGAGATTCTGTGATGCCTCAGAAAAAGGCGTACCTGGAGCAGCGATCTACTTGCGATGTGTTGCCCGGATGGAAAGATTGCAGTGCGACTGGTGACCAGGCCGCCAAGGTGGCACCGTTGGAGGATTTAAGCAAAGCGGAAGAAGAAGCAGATCAATACCCAGATTGGAATTATCATCCGCCTTACTGTTGGCACATTTGTAAGCTGTGACGACAAGGCATCCAGATTCCATCAAGATCCTTCTTCTGGACCGATTCGACAATTGTGAAGTGTTGGCTCGTCTACATCCCTTCTGAGATGGCAAGCCTTTGTCTCCAACAGAACGTCGGAGGTTCCGGCACATTACACGCGAGGGTGTGTGGAACCGCCGTACACTGGCGTCGAGCACCCCGCCGACATTCTTTCTCGCTGGCGTGCACACCTGCTTTGCAACTTGCCGAATGTTCGGTGTGGTGGAATGGGCCCATGTGGCTTCAAGAGGATTCAAATTGCTTGGCCGATAATGGAAAGAACGTCTGATCAGCAATTCGACTCAGATTACTTTGGAGGAAAAGCCGTTAGTTGCGGCAACATTGCAGATTTTACCACCCAACGAAATCTTTTGTCGGTATTCGTCGCTTCTCAAACTGATTCGAATGTCAGCTTGGATACTACGCTTCGCGCACAACTGCCGGATAACAAACCGAATCTTTAGGAAAACAGGAGTACTCAGTGCGAAGGAACACGAAGAAGCGATGATATGCTTAGTAAAGTTAGCTCAGTTGGAGTGTTTTCCGGTTGACTTATCGGATTTAGCAGCAAAAGGAGAAGTGAAACCAGGGTCCAGATTACACTCAAGGATCCTGAGCTGTTAGATGGAGTGATTCGTGTAGGCGGAAGACTGTGCAATGCTTCAGTGTCGTTTAATAGAAAACATCCGATGGTATTGGATAGTAACCATCCATTGACGAAGCTCGTCATGGTTGACTATCACCATAGACTTCTCCACGCAGGACCTCAACTGATGCTTTCGAGCATGAAGGAGAGATTCTGGCCATTGTCGGGAAGAAACCTGGCTCGGAAAGGTCGTGCACGAATGTGTACGATGCTTCAGAAGCTCGTCCGCAAGTTCACGAACAACTAATGGGCCAACTGCCGAAGGAGCGTGTGACTCCTGCTCCTGCATTTCTTCGTGTTGGAATTGACTACTGTGGTCCTTTTCACATCCGACAAGCATCACGTAAAGCAGCACCGATAAAATGCTATCTGTGCATATTCGTCTGTCTAGTAGTCAAGGCAGTTCACATAGAGATGGTGGCAGATCTCACTACGGCTGCATTCTTGGCTGCTCTAAGGAGATTCGTTGCACGGCGTGGAAAACCTGAGGTCATTTTCTGTGACAATGCTACCAATTTCGTCGGAGCACGAAGAGAAATCAACGAGATTACATCAACTATTCCGAGCGGAACAGTTCCGTAATACAGTAGTCACCGAGACAGCGTCAGAGTCAATCGAGTTTAAGTTCATTTCCTGCCAGGTCACCGAACTTCGGTGGACTATGGGAAGCGGCCGTTAAATCCCTAAAGGCCACATGAGGAGAGTCATCGGCAACACTGTACTTCGTTCAGATGAGATGCTCACTGTTGTTACCCAGATCGAAGCCTGTCTCAACTCGAGGCCGATTACTCCACTTAGTAACGATCACAGAGACTTAGAAGCTTTAACTCTGGACATTTTCTGGTTCAACGTCCGCTTACGGCGATTGCGGAGCCCGGTCTTGCAGGAATTTCGGAAAACCGATTGAGCAGATGGCAACGAGTGCAGCAATTCAGTCAGGTGATATGGAAGCGTTGGTCAACTGAGTACCTGTCAGATCTCCACAACAGGAACAAATGGACAAGGAGAAGGGACAATCTTCATATCGGAACGATGGTACTTGTTAAGGAGGATAAACTTCCTCCGCTGCAGTGGCCACTGGGACGCGTGACGGAGATTCACCCTGGAGCCGATGGTATCATAAGAGTGGTAACCGTTCGGACGCAGTATGGAACGTTTCGCCGAGGTATCCAGAAGATTTGTATTCTCCCCATTCGGGACAATCTACCGCACGAAGAAGAACCTCAACAGATCATCTAGCATCAAAATTCAAAATAAGTATTTTTGCCCCCATTTGGGGCACTTTAGAGCAACTGGCGACAAATTCTGGTCGTGGATGCCTGGGGGCTACCCTCAAGTTATGTTACTCCATGTGAGTGTTCTGTTTGAACCTACTGCTTTCTTTTTGTCATCAGAGATTGTGAGACCCGCTAGCCATTGGTACATCCTAGCCCAATGGAGAAGATTCGTCGATCACGAGATGTCGTCTCAACGTCAAATAATGTCAGCTGGACAGCGTTCCTATCGTCATTGAATCCAATCATCCGATCATCAGCAGCAAGTGGCTGCCCATCAGTTGAGTATTTATCGCCCCCATGGGGCAAACTTTGGCACTTAATGGATCTTCATCCGTTTTATCGCCAGGGGGCCGAACCATGAGTTACGTTTCGTCTCTGTAACCCATGTACTGGATTACAGCAGTGTTTATCTTCCGCAGGATTGGAACACTTGACCATCGAGCTGCAGTCTCCGTATCGGACCTCAACACTACCGAACGTGATATATCAGTGCACGGATTTATCGTGTTAGGTAATGTGGACGTCGTCATCAGGAAATCCCTTGAGTTCGAGCAGTCATTCGTTTCAACCAGTTTCGGAAACCAAGGTTGTATGCAGAAGATAGCGCAGCAGAAGTTATGCCTTGCTGGGAGAGGATTATGTTATCTTGCCGTTTATTATTAATAACCGTTCTTGCCATTTGTGATTAATTAGAACAAAATGTTAGCATTTCTTCTGTCGTGAACCCACTATTGCTCATTGTTGTAAAATTATTATTAAGTTTTTGTTGAGTAAACTCAAGGCCGCCGGTATGTTAGGTATAGTTAGATAACCCGATGCAGAACTCACCAGGCGATTGTATCCCAATGCCACTCAGATTGCCATAGCATCGATCTCTCTGTTCTCGTATCGTACAATTATAAGCTGTGTGCTCATGATAACAGCCACTGAGAGAGACTGTGGTGGTAGATCTTCGGCAGCAGATTGATTTGCCTAATAAAGCACATTCGTAGATAACGATAAGTCAGTTATCTCCCGCACTCCGGTTGTATCGGTCGATTTAAAATATACAGTCCGCTTCTGTCCATAAACTCGGTGTTCAAACAGTGAAATAAATAGATCTTTCAAACGAGTCCGAAATAGACCTTATTAATTCGCGAGTGATCCGTGGGTGGCCACCGGCCAGTGCAATTTAAATTAACGCTAAAACAGGAGGTTTCCTGTAAATGGCATTTCCATAGACTGATTATTGGCCCGAACTTTGAAGCTGTCTATCCATAGAAATCTATCAGGTTCGAAAGGAAGTTGTGTTCTGCGAGTGGTGAGCCTTTCTAGCGTCGTTACGGCTTCCTCTTCAGGCTGCCCCAAATGTTGTCCAATCGATGAAGAAACCGCAATTTTAATCACATTCAACGTGTAGTCCAGACGGTAATGAATTCTCGAGCAAAGTGTGAGGTCTTAATATAGATGCCAACTGAGGAAGATAGGACCAGCCAAACGTGTGTTACTTCTCAATCGTTTAAAAACTGTCATATTGAACTTCGTCCAGAGGAAAGACCGATTGTCATCGTGCAGATTCTCCCCAGCTTCTACCGTGAGAGTTAAATCTCTGCCATGATCAACTGTGGAGTAAGAAGGACCGAAAAACGAAATATCTGGCACACGCTACTTTTGCCTGTTGAGGAGGCGGGCAGATCCGTGAACTACATTGACCGCCCGCAGTGGGATGTTAGGCAAATGGTAACGTCCTTGGTTTGAGTACTAAAGGGTGTCCACGATGAAATTGTCACACTATGAAATTGCTCTAACTTTTTAACCGTTGGGTAGAATTTAATGAAAATTTGGGTGGATTTAGTTCATAGTGCATTATTTACATTCTGCAAGTTTTAAAGTCCTGTGATCAAAACTCGCGGAAATGGAGTCGAAAGAACAGCTCGTGCGTGACAAAATCTTGCGCATTCATCACGAGAACAAGGATCTTCTCGCATCGTTCCATCGCTAAAACGTTGGGAATCGTGAATTCCACTGGTGTCGCGAGTGATTAAGCGGTTCGAGGAACGGTTGACCACCGATCGGAAGCCCAGAAGTGAAGGAAAAAGTATTCCGTACAACACCAAAAATCACAACCGCGTAGTTGGGGCCTTCAACCGAAATCCGAACGCCTCCGTTCGGGATGTGGCTAAGGCTGCACTAGCCGAAGTTTTGTCCAGAAGGCCAAAACTAAGGTTGGGCTTCGAACGTTCAAGGTACAAAGGCTCCCTAATCGCGACGAGAAGCAGAACAAGTCCGCCAAAACCCGTGCCAGGAAGTTGTACCTCAACATGCTGACGAAAGTTGAATGCTGCATCATGGACGACGAAACATATGTGAAGGCCGACTTCAAACAGATCCCCGGCAACCTGTTTTTCACGGCCAAGGATAAGTTCAGCGTTCCGGAGCATGTCCGCACTCAGAAGATGTCCAAATTTGCGAAGAAATTCCTGGTTTGGCAAGCCATCTGCACGTGCGGGAAGCGGAGTGCACCTTTCGTGACCCAGGACACGATGAACGGACAGGTGTACATAAAGAGTGCCTCCAGAAGCGGCTGCTTCCTCTCCTGAAGGCCCACAACGTCCCAACAATCTTCTGGCTGGATTTGGCCTCATGCCACTACTTCCAAGGACGTGCTGAAGTGGTATGCGGACAATAAGGTCAATTTCGTGCCGAAAATGTTCAACCCTCCCAACACTCCGGAGCTCCGCCTCATCGAGAAGTACTGGGCGATTATGAAGCAGCACCTTCTTAAACGACCTAAGGACCTGAAGACAGTCGAGGTACTGAAGAAAGTATGGGTTTACATGCAAAAAACGGTTGATTCACAGGTTGTGCAGAATCTTATGACCGGGGTTAAGGCCAAGGTGCGGGCATTTGCGTATGGACTGTAAATAAAATACGATTAAAATGGTAAAATGAAGTTTAATAATTATTTCTCAATCCCTGAAAATTTGATGGCAATCGGATGAAAACTCGAATTTTGCGAATCAATTTTGTGTGTGGCAATTTCATCCTGGACACCCTTTATTATACCCAAGCCCTTCCGGTCAATTTTCAATACTTCTATTCTATTTTAAACCTACCGTACACTGACGGAACTTTCAACACTTTCTCTTCATATCTTTCATTCTAGCAAACATTACTGTCCACTCTTGGTGCTTCACGGTGATGAGCAAACATCTCCTCTTACATCTGAAAGTTGTTTTCGGGTAATCAAGGGTCTAGGAGGAATATACACCAAAGCACCTAACATGTGACTACTTCAATACCTGGACTTTGTGGAAAACTCACTCTATAGAAAAAATTGCACTTTTTGATCCTCAATGCGAATCCTCACAATCAACACGAATTAAATTGAAATCATGAAACAGAAGATCGATTTCTTAAGAAAGTCATGTTCTACAAAGAGCCATTGCATTACAACCGCCTTTGTGAGTCAAAATTTTAACAGATTTCACTTTAGGAATAAGACTTCTTCAATTCCACTTCGGAACAGTGATCAAATCCCAAATCACAGCCCAATATTTTTCGATTGGTCTCTACTCTGGAGTTTTGAACCGATTAAGGTCCTTGAGTACGAAGTAGACCTTTTTTTCCTTACACCATTCCAGCACCTATCTTGATTAATGACTAAATCAGGCAGAACAAATTGTGGCTTCTTGTGCGACCTTAGCAAACGAAGGTGACGTTTTAAAAGACATTCCCTTGCAAACACTTGTTCATTTATGATTGAAGTTGTCACGAATTGTGCACTTCGAATTCAAATTGCAAATTTCAATTTCACAATTTTAAACTAATGAAAATAACGAAAATAAATGGTGATGTCTTATAACCTTAATTTAAGCGCATATAACATTACTTTCCTATCACAGATTTCAAATGTGAGCAAGCGAATTCTCATATGTAGCACTGAACGTTATAAAGAGAGTAAACCTTCGCAAATTCTCTCAACCGTTCGGCAGTACTGAAGCTGTGCGGAGTGGTAACGAGCCAGCATAGGATTGGCAGCTGACAAACGCGTCCCAAGTAGCACACTACGGTCAAAATAAGTTGAGGTAACTTGATTATGACTTAGCAAGTCATATGTATGTCAACTCAACCGAATGGCAACAAGTGTGTTACTAGGGTGTACCCTGGAGGGTGTACTGGCTTGCTCAAGCAGTGCGAGAGTGGTAAGACGTCAATGTAGAATGTGGCAAGTAGCGGTGGTAATTCCCCAGAGAGTGCACTGGAGACCAATCATTGATCAGATAGCTGATGGTTCAGCAGGCTGTTGCTAGCAAGCCATTGGCCAGGCAACCGTTGCTAGACAACCATTAGTAATGCAGTATGTTGTCCTAGCCAGCGGTGTGTTTGCAGCCATCCGGCGGGCGTAACGGCAAGGAGCGAAATAAGGTGCTTGTTTTTTATCCTGTTGGTACCCATCAACGGATAAAATAACGTATTGTAATCCAAAATCGTTCACTTCACCGGAAACGCTTCAACAACACTTGTCTGCTGATTCACAGCTTCAAGTCTTACATTTTGTTGAGTGTGGCTCGCAACATGCGTAACCGCTCATCTTCCAACGAGAGTGATGAATAGTCCAACCGCTGCATATTTGATTTCGCTTAAAAGATCTGTCCGGATTCTGTTAAAGCAAAACATATTTTTCTAGGAACATCTCCAAACGGTGGCTCTCTGAACAGACCCTTCACAATGCTAAAATTCTCTATGGCTCTTCTTACATCAAACAACTTCTCGCCCGGATGCGGTATAATAAAATTCAATCTTCTGAAAAATCTCCCAGATATCGCAAAAAGACTCTTGCTTGACCTATATAATTCCTTCAAAACAACATCATACCACCTGAGAGGAGACAGGTCAAAGTGATAGGCATTCAAACGCCTGGCAAACCTGCGTCTGATCATAGCTCTTTCCGCCCGATTGCTATGTTTTCGTGCATTAAGAATTTGTTGGAGAAAATGATCCTTCGAAGGCACTGGGGTGAATCGCTTAACTTGCTATCAAATACACAATTTGAGCAAAAGAGCAAATGATTGTCTAGCGCTGCTTTCCTCGGATAATCTAGTATCTTTGCGCACATCGAGCAACTGGATTCAGTATTCATGGAAATTAAGAGCGCTTCTGATTCAGTTTCCATCGAAATCCTGTCAGATAATCTGCAGAGATGTGGACTTCCCGTAATTTTAAATTATTTTTTTTTTTCGACAAAATGTTGTCAGAAAAGCAAATGGACTTTTCACTTGGACAACTTGGACTAGGAATCTAGGGATTGAATCTCCACCGCAGAAAACTGATGTGGTTGTGTTTACTCGAAAGTGGTATTCAGCCCGACTGCAGCTTAATCTTTTGGGCTTTGTGCACAAATTACGTAACGCATGAAGGAAAGGGGGTTTGAAAGTAAGGGGTTGAGCAACCGTTACTTATTGTAACATATAGGGGAGGAGGTATTGAAATCGTTACGTAACAAAATAACCAATTTGCAAAAAAATCAATAACCAATTATTTGAATTTTTTGAAGAAATGATAGTGTGGTCAGTCCTATCATTTCTTCAAAAAATTCTAATAAAATACGTTTTACTCCACATTTGATTTATATTATGAGCGAGAGCTTCCAGAACCGATTCTGGATAGGTTTCACTCTTGCCAATACTTCGAGAATTATGTCATGCGTTGAGTGCATATAGCCAAGAGCAATACGCAGACAACGATATTGAATTCGTTTCAATTTTATAAGGTGACTTTTTCTTGATTTATGAGAATTTACCACCACTACATAACGTCAAATATGTGTCTTTCGTTCTATACTCCAAACCGCGCTCACTTCACCTATAGCAGTTCCTTAATTCATTATGATCTTTCCGTGAAACAAGCATCTCATGGAATTCCGGAACAACTTCGTTCTATTATTATTCTACGTAATTTTTAACGAAAAGTATCAACACGTCAATTCCGAAAAAAGTTTCACTGATGGGTCTCGCCTCAATGGGTCCACTGGCTTCGGTGTCTTCAATGAAAACTCTAGGCGCCTTCTACAAACTTCAGAAACCTTGTTCTGTTAAGGTTGCTGAGCTGGCAGCAATCAACATCGCATTGAGGATGATTACTAGTAATAGTCCCACAGACCATTACTTCATCTTCTCGGACGGCCTCAGTTCGATTGAGGCCTTTTGGTCGATGAAACCTAGTAAACACTCAACTTATTTCCTTTCAATATGTTTTGGGGAACAAATGAGTGTGCTGGTCGAAAGATCATATTTGATAACCTTTGTTTGGGTCCCTTCACATTGCTCAATCCCAGGCAATGAGAAAGCGGACTCGCTCGCAAAGGTTGGTGCATAGGAAGGCGATTTGTACAATTTAGTTCGTCAGAGTTCCATTTCGAGTTGGCAAACCGATTGGGACACCGAAAATCTAGGACGGCCGTTACATTCCATCATTCCTATTGTTTCATCGCGGGTGTGGTTGAAGGACCTGCACGTTAGCCGTGATTTAATCGGTGTGATGATTAGACTTATGTCCAACCACTATCAGTTAGATGCACACCTCTATCGAATTAACCTCGTGGACAGCAATCTTTCGGTGTGGAAACGGTTTTGATGACATCGATTACGCAGTCTGGAAATGCACGGATAATGACGACGCCAGAACGCAACTCTTGAATACCCTAGAGGCCCAGAGAAGTCAACCTTATGTTCCCATAAGAGATGTGTTGGGATCTCGCGATCTATGCTACATGCAATCGATTTATGTGTTTCTTCATATGTCTAGAATAAGTATTTCATCCTCTTGTGTTTTTGTTTTCCTTTATTTATTAGTTTGTGTTTGTTTTGATTCGACATGTTGAGAATTCTCATCGTCACCCAATGGTAACCACATCCGGTCGAATTATCCAATGAGCCTACAGAATCATATTCTTATGTTCGTCTGTCCATCCTATCCCCAAAAATGTCATCTTTTTTAACCTCGGGTAAACCGTGAGGAAACGGTCCAAGTTCTACTAATCCTAGTATAAAGTCATGACATTATACAAAAAACAAAGATTTATCGGCTCCCTTAAACTAACACCATTGAGCCTCTCAAATGAATGAACTTCTTAAGAAAAATATTCTTGTTTTCTCAAATTACTTTTACTTTTATCAAAAGTTTTATTGCGACTTTGTGAACTCGTAAAATGCTGTTTTAGAATAGCATTTTGGGACTCATCTATATTATTTTTTTATGGTCAGCTGAAAAGGCATTTAAAAGTCGTTAAACCAGTAAATGCATCAAACGGCAAATTGACATCGAGGAAAGTCACCAAATGATCATATATTTTTATGGTACCATTTTGAAGATAAATTGGCTTTTTGGAAAAACTGTGATTTCTTCCAATTGCCATATTGAAATAATTGAAATGTGGAAAAATAAATACACCAAATTTCAAATTTCATAAATTTAAACCAAATTTAATTTATTTCAACTCATATAATCTCCGTGGCGTATTTATTTTCGGCTTTTATCGTGCCAATATTTATCATAAAATAAAATGCGCATATAATGTGAGCATGATACGCCTTAAAAATTAATTTTTTGGATATTTTGCTATCAAAAAATTTTTTTCGCAACACTAGAACTTTTTTCTTAGATATTATTTGCTGTTAAATGAATCAGAAGCGCAAATAATCGAACAAAGCAGAAAATTAAAAACCAACCACGATATCACCGTGAAGTTTGACAGCTGTGGCCATTTGGGCCTATGCTGGTTTTTATGACAGCCAATAGGTTTCATGAAGGTTCTCAAGTGGTCATAACATCTTCCACTAGGACATTTTCAAAATCTGTATGGTATTGTAAAGGTTTTATTAATTTGTTTTCACAACCGTCTATAGAGTAGGCCACTTTGTACAAATTTCGGCTTTATATATGCATAGAGGAGGTGTTCGTGGACAAAACAGTTTTGAATGTAGTCTTAGCAACACAGCTGGGAGGAGTGCTATACGGCTAGAATAAAACTAAAATTGTTACTTGGGATCTAACTCTGTTGGTAATCTTTGGTTTCTCAATATCTATATTATGATCCTTGTCGTTCCGTATCGCTTTGTTCGTATCCTCAAGCTTCGTTGTTACGTCATTTTTCTCTGCTTGGTCATTAAAGTCTTTATTCATTTGACTCCCTTTTACCTGATGATTGATGCCATTATAATTAATCTCCATTGTCCGGCCTGATCCATTACCAAATAATAGTTCTAAATGGTGATAGTGAGGATTGTAGACCCGGATATTTACTCCCAAAAACTCCTCCATTGCCATAAACGCTTCTCCTCCAGTCCATGTTCCCTCCTTTTCCAGGGTTTCTAAGTGCCATTTGATTATCTCGTCCAGTTGTCGATCATTCAAGTTGTCGAGAGGTTCAGTTGATGTCACGATGATCTCAAATAAAACTAAATTTTTCATTTCCGTTATATTATCTCTCAAATATTTGACGGTTTGCATCCGAAGTTTCATTGCTTCATGAAAGAACTGCGTTTTGACGATTGTTCGTCCGTATAGTTGTTGTATTATCGCATTAACTAGATAATTTCCATTGCCTGGTACATTGATTATCTTTATTTGGCAGTTTTTCAACTTAATTTGTTTGGCCGTTTCCATGTTTTTCAATTTCTACTTTCTTTTTCACTGCACTGCAATTCAGTATTAACTTTTAAGACTTACTTTTTACCTCAGTGTTTTCGCAGCATTTTTCTTCACAACTTTTGCACTACTCAATCGCTTCAAACTTTGAGCTGCAATTTTCACTTTGACACTGCTTTTTCTCACTTACAGCTCTTTTGCTAACCACTGCACTTGACAGACGATCGTGGTTTATTAATTCGATGACATCAATTTTTCACATCAACAAGAAGTCCTACGTCAAGAAGCGAGTAATCCATAAGCCACATGGGGCTAGGGCCATAGTTGATGTAGGTCCTAACCATTTGAAGGGAAATGGAGCATCACTTAACCCTTCTCAGACTAGATGCTCCCAACGACCATTTTTAAAGAAATTTATGTTCTGAACAGCATTCTGTCAAACTTATCTCTCCGACTTTTCATTTCCACTTTCCTTTGATATCTACTGCAGGCTTCGTGGCTTGCCCGTGTCTTCTTCAGGTGAATGCCAAATCTTCTCTATCTCCACCGGTTGCATGGACGAGGCCAGGTGAGCGATCGAGGATTGTCTTCGTGGAGATTATTGCTTTAAGAAACGTATCAATTACTGTATACGTTCATAGTGACATGCAGTGTCTTCAACGAATTATTCCTCATCGTAGCTCCATCCACGAGGTGTGCAAACGTTAATGCTAATGCTAATGCTAATCAACAAGGAGTCCTAAGTCAACTTTACAGGTGTGTCATTGATATAACTCACTATCCAGTTTTTCACTTTAAGAACATACGTAAATTACAAGTTGGATTACAAGATGACAGTGTGTTTGATTACAAGTATGAAGTATTGAAAAAATGCGTGATGAGTGGCTTGAAGGTACTTGATACTTTTGCATTACGTAATATTTGAACGACCCGAATATTATTCAACATACAGAATGAGAGTCAGTTCTATTTCCACAAGCATGAATTGCTCCCAGATGCATAATAATGTCTTAATGCCAAAAAAATATGTTTTGATACCAATATTTCGAATCAAGAATACAAAGATTGGACTCGGAAAAAATGCGACACTTTGTTTTGGGAGTTACTTTTTATCGCGTCGGTAAAAATTGTTTTGAGTAATACTAGTTTAGAGTATTATGTATATGTGTGCAAAATTTTATCTGTCAAGTAGTTTTTAAGATGTATTCGACACAAGAAGAGCTACGCCAGCAAATCTTGGGCGCGGTGATCGATAATCCTGGTCAGTCGCACAGATGGATCAGCAAAAGTCTTGGAATCCACCATTCCACCGTGTCTCACGTTGTGAAGATTTCCAGGAAACGAAGACCATCGAGCGGCGCGCTGGAAGCGGCCGAAAACCGAAAACGGAATACCCAGAGAAGGCGCGGACGATAAGGCAGTACTTTAAGAATAACCCAAACCTTTACACCCGAGACGTGGACAAAAAGGTCAATTCGTCAAAGTGGTTCGTCCAGCAGACCATGAAGTGGGCTGGAATACGTGTTTTTAAGGTCAGGAAGGCGCCAAATCGGACTGACAAGCAAAACACGGTGGCCAAATTGCGTGCGCGGAAGCTGTACCGTGAGTGGCTGGTCAAGCCTGGCTGTCTCGTCATGGACGACGAGACATATATCAAGGCGGACACCAAACAAATCCCCGGCCTCGATTTTTTTGTCGGTACGTCCCGCATGGAGGTTCCGAAAAAGTTTCCGGAAGAGGAAGATGGACAAATTCACGAAGAAGTACCTGTTGTGGCAGGCGATCTGCGAGTGCGGACGGTACAGCAAGCCGTTCGTTACAACCGGCACCATGACCGGGCAGATTTATCGACAGGAATGCTTGTTGGCCTTCCTTCGCTCTCATCGTGGTCCAGCGCTGTTCTGGCCGGATCTCGCTTCGGGCCATTACGCCAAGCCTGTAATGGATTGGTACGGAGCGAAGGGCGTTAATGTGGTCCCGAAGGAGGCGAACCCGCCAAATACACCAGAACTTCGTCCAATCGAAAAGTTTTGGACGATAATGAAGAAGAAGTTGAAGAAAAGTGGAAACACATTAAAAACCGATGAAGCTTTGAAGAAAAACTTTGAGAAATTGTGTAAGGAAGATGGACAAAGCCTCGCACAAGATCTCATGAGCAGTGTTAAGAGAAATGTACGAGCATTCAGAAAGGGAGAAAATTCAATAAATAAATTATGCCAAAACATAGTTAATATACAGTTATTTAATCCTTGAACATTTGAGAAGTATCCGATTTAAAATGAATTTTTGGTGATCATTTTTGTGTGTCTCATTTTTTCCGAGTCCAGTCTTTATATGATACGAAGCAGGATCATATCTTCGCTGTAATTAGAACTCAAATTTTGAATCGCCAATACATCACATGTTATTTCCTTCCCAGTCACAAATCATAGGTATCACAAGACACTGTTTTCATATGCTCTAAATATTTGAAGAATATGTAGAATTAATTCAAGGATTACAATGTTTTGGTATTTAAGATTTGCGCCAGGGATCCTTTTTCCTCATTTAGCGGCAGAATTTTCAATCGCTGACCCACAGTGCCAGTCAGAACCAGTTTGATGGGTGCGTCCATGTTTTGATGAATGTAGCTAATGAATTGTTTATAAACGCTGGCATTGGGGTTTGAGCCGCGAACCCATGTAGCTGCGGTATTTCGCAAAACATCGCTCGCTAGGCTAGGCTAGTAAAGCGATAACCCACGAAATGGCACGCGGCGACAGATTTACACCGCCATACAGGTTGGCTGGGGATGCAACAAATTGAAAATCGACTCATCTGAAACCCGTGTGTGGCCGGAGAGGTGGGGGGGTAAGAATGGGAACGCGATGAATTATGGACGAATAAATTACAACTTTGAAGCAGGATTTTGTGGCTGCTTTGTTTGGCGTGGTGGCGCCGGTGGTTCGTACGAAGCTGAGTTCTTTGTTTTGGGATCCTATATGTGTGGATGTGGCTTCCGGAAGGAAGGTTACTGATTGAACAGGTGATTTTTTTTGATTGATAACGGCAACCCGACAGAAATTGCAAATTGAAAAATTGAATGCAAGGGGAAAGCATAACGTGGGCTTCTGTGTTGAGTTCGTTTGAACCTCGCCAATTGTAGTGAAACTATGGAACAGTTTGTGGCAGCTATTGAGAAGGTGATATGACAATTATTTCTATCGGTGTCTTTATTGGACTCACTACTGTCAAGACCAATCAGGATGAAATTTAATTTTAGTTTCTTTGTTATTCACTTCCGCAAATTATGTTAAAGATGTCCTTCCTACAACTAGGCAAAAATGCATTTAACAATGCGAAGTAGTGAGTTGACGTCCGCTGAAAAACAAAGAAATCTCATTGAAACGATGTAAAACCAAATATAGAACAGCACCAACCGTCGAAATGAAAACAAAAAAAAAATGAGTACTGCAGCCCACCAGCATCGTTTTATGGCACCTCAACTTTCCTCAAAAGACACGCGGGAGCATTCATTTCGTTCGCTTACGAATAAATATGTTTTGACAGTTGCAAAACTTAACCATTTTTACGGAAACGTATTTGACTTCCACTTCCATTCCGAGTGTGACACTCCGGTTCACACCCAGGTCGGCCCATTCGCACGGAAGAACTTTCGATCTTTTGTTTTATGGCTTGGAGCTGGCTTGGAGAAGAGCCCTGTGTTAGTTTTGGGCCATCGCTGAAGTTATGAAAAGTTGCACCTCGACGACCACCCATATTGTCCGGACGGGGCACCCACACTCGACTTCTTTCTTTTTCCTGCCTGAGCACAAACCGAACCAAACAAGTCGGCAAAAGTCGTAAAATTTTTCATCACCTCGAACAATTTTTGTGCCATAAATGAGGAAAACTTTCGGCAGCTGCTACTCTCAAGCAGACGAGTTCAGCAATGAAAAGAAGCTTGGAGCACGAACGTTTAGGACATTTTTACGACCATTGCAGTTACAGTTTCACTTTCGGCATGGCCACATGTACCTACCATCTGGAATTTGATCTTTTAAATTGCTGCAAACACAAAGGCATACATCTCTATAGGCGCCAGGATAAGTGGTATACTCGGTTTGTTCCGGGATCCAGCCAATTACACAGTGTTAGATTAAACCTGCAGCGAGGTTGAGGAAATAAGTTGTTCCTTGGTTAAGAGTTCATTAAATCTTCCGGAGAATGAGCACTTAAAACTGTGTGGATATCAGATGTGCGTGTCTAGTGCACCTACGAGCAAAAAAGAATAGGGTCACGAGTAATTAAGTCGCCGTCGTTAGTTTAATGCTTGAAAACTTTTTAAATAATCACAATTATTGTACTTACCGTGCAGCTATTGTTTGGAAACTTTACTCATGAGTGCAGAAACTTTAAAAGGGGTTATTCCAGCATGAATGGTTTCTTTTATGATGCATGAGATAGATTAACAGGGTTATTTGTTGTACTATTGAACGGGTAATTTTTCTTAGCAATTTTGTGATGCATACAATGAAATGTGAAAATAAACAATCAATTTGAAAACAAATGCAAGAGCACTATTTCAAGAGCCAACCAGATCAGCCTGAAGAAGGCAAGCATTTTATATTATCAATTAATAACCTTCATTCGCTCGCTAGGCAGAACTACTGCTAACGTTTGCATTACAAAAAATGGACTTTTTTCGGATGGTGATAAAAACAAACTTTTGATAAATCTACGATGGAAGGTAATAATTTAAGCTTACTTGCAAAACAATTCTACACCACTGTGAGCGGCCTTCGGGTAGTTATTTATTTATTTATTTACTATGTCTTCAGTTATGCTGCACAGACTGAACCTATCTTAAATCTGAGTCATTTGCCTAATACTAGTTTTAAAACGGTCTCTACTTATACTAAAATCGAACGTTTCAACACAATTCAACAAATTAAAACACTTTTCAAGCGGTTGATTTTGTCCGGACACCGTCCGGTGTCTAGCAGTCCAAAATAACGATCGTTGTCGATAGTCCAAAAGCAGTTCAAAATAACGGACCTTACACCTGAAAAAGAACTGATCAGTGCCTGTGAAAAAGAACAATGAACATTACCAGTGACCTATAAACAGTATCCAGTCTAACCTGCATGTGAAGAGCAGTGACCCTACAAGTGCTATACTGCCCATAATTCAAAAAATGGCTAATATGCCCTCAACACGAATTCGAGAAAAATGCAATCAAAGTGTTTTTGTTATTAGAACAAGTTTTATTAGATTTTAATAACTTTTAAACTACTCATTATAGTTGTTGTCGATTCCGAAATCATGCCGTTGAATTGAAACGAGAAAAGAAGTAGCCAATTTTCTCAAATTATGATTTTTAATCGAAGTAGCCAATTTTTCATTTACAAAGCAAGAGAAATTTGACAATCCGAAATTTGATTTGTCAAACGTGCATACGTTGTCTTTTATCGCGTTGTGAGTTTGTGACACAAATGGCTTTAAATTATCTGCAACAATTCGGTAGCACCAGCGACAGCGAAACAATGGGCAGTAATTAGCCAGAGGATACAATGGGCAGTAATTAGCTATGCTGTTGCCGAGAAATATCTGAATCAATACTATCTTGTACAACAAAAAACATTGATTAAAAGTTCCAGTACGCTAAGCTATTCATAAATAATATAAAACAATGTTTGGAACCCAGAATCTTTGGATTAACAACCTGGTGCTTGTATCCACTTGACTGTCAGCCAATTCACTATTGATAGCCATAAAAATCTCTATTAAAATCACATTGGATGCTTCGCTTGGTATCATCATGCACATTAGACAATTTATCATTTATATTACACATTAGCCATTTAGTTTTTCAAGCCGTTTACCCCTATAAATCATTATTTTGAAAATTGTATACAGTGGGTACCTTAATAAGGGTGTCAACAATCATGCAACGCTTTTTTCCTATTTTGACTATAATGGCATATTAGCCATTTCTTGAATTATGGGCAGTATATTGTTCTGAGGATTGTGTCTGCTGAAAATAGTGTTGACCAGAAAAATAGCAAGGCGTTATTGGGCAGTTGCTGCACGTTCCTGCATCAGCGGTAGCAAACAACTCCAAAACCTCACAATAGCGCCGAGACGACTGAGACGAACGGGGAAGTACTTTGCATGATCTGTATGGTTTGTGGTGGTTTGCATGGTACCGCCTGTGCCAAATTGCATGTAATTAAACGGTGGAAAATAAATTCTGATCGACTATCTGTGGGTGTTTTATTGGGATTGAGCCCTGGCAGAATCATCATTGTCATCTCTGGATCTCAGGGTTGGTCTAGGATTATTGGGTTTTCTTCTGGGTTGTTGTCTGCTTGGTTTCTCTACTCGCTACTGTCAATTTCGGCCGTTATCTACAGCTCCGCGAGATCGCGCGGGACGTCGAGTCGATTACGAATTTTGTGTGAATAAAAGTGTACAGTGGAAGTGCAAATCATTGGTGGCAGTGAAGTTTCCTTTTAGTTTTCCTGTTAATTAGTGCAGTGAGTGAGTTGTGAAAATGACGAACGACCTTCGTGAACTTCAGAAGCAGGAAAGGAACATTCGGAGGGCTCTCGATGGCATGCAGTGCTTCGTGGATCATTATGAAGTGGAGCAAATTGATCAAGTGGAAATCCGATTGCAAAGATTGGAAGAGTTGTTCAAAGAATTCCACTTTGTTCGTCGACGAATTGAGATGCTGACCGACAACGTCGTTGCTGCGGACGATGGTGAAGTCAAGGTAACCAAGGAGCAACGTGAAGCTCGCACACAAGCTGCGATGATTGCAAAAGAGGAAGAAAATATGCAGATCGTCATGACCGTTGAAAATCGCTACTACGAACTGAAGGCTGCTTTGACAAGGTTAAAGCCAAAACCTGATCTTGTTATAGCTAGACCTGATGGGCGACCCGTACCCCAAGACCTTCCAGCCAACGCGTCGAGAGTAAAGCTACCCGAAATACGACTTCCAATTTTCAACGGACAACTTATGGAGTGGGTCACTTTCCGTGACACTTTCCGTAGCTTGATACATAACAATCATCAGTTGACGGCTGTGGATAAGTTCACGTACCTACAATCTTCACTGATGGGCGATGCTCTGCAAGAGATCAACTCGGTGGAGATGTCTGAAGCAAATTACGAGGTAGCTTGGACAACACTGGAACAGAGGTACGAAAACAAGAAATTAATCGTTAAGGCCCATTTGGATTCCTTGTTTGCGGTGGATGTGATGAAGAAGGAAACTTACGATTCGCTGAGCAAGCTCATCGGCGATTTTGAGAAACACTTGTTGATGCTGCAGAAAATCGGGGAGAATACGGCCAATTGGAGTACCATACTCGTGCACATGGTGTGCTCGCGCTTAGATTCCGCCACTCTTCGACACTGGGAGACACATCACAATTCGAAGGAGGTTCCCATCTACACGAACCTAATCCAGTTCTTGCGCGGACACTGCTCCGTACTACAGTCAGTCGCTCCTGTGAAGTCAATCCCAGTTCAGGAAAAACGGCCCAAACATGGAGTGAGTAATTCTGCAGTTCAGTCTTGGAACAAGTGCGTATTCTGTGGAGAGGCATTCCATTCGGCATTCCGCTGCAACAAGTTCCTGAAGCTGAAAGTTTCGGAACGCTATGACATGGCTCGACGAAACAAGTTATGCCTCAACTGCTTATCAGCAGGACATCAATCCAAGTCGTGTATCAAGGGCTCCTGTCACCATTGTCAGCATAAGCATCATTCCCTGTTGCACTATGACTAAAATCTGTCAAATCCTCCGTCCCGTCGCAAGAAAAAACTTCATCAACAAACCAGCAGCAACACCAGACACAATCACACAATCAAAGTCAATCTACACCCAACCAAACCAGTCAACCTTCCACAAGTGCTCTCCCCATTACACTCTCTCAAAACACTCAACCACTGTCCACCACAAACCAGACATGCACCAGTCAGAACACAATTTCACTATCAATCAGTAACCAATCCCGTACTCGAGACGTGGTGTGCGTCGAGGATCCGTACGGGGCGACACGACTAGCTAGGGCTCTACTAGATTCGTGTTCGCAATATTGCTTTATGAGCACCAATTTCTGTCAGAAACTAAACCTTCAAGGATTCCCGGATTATTTGGCGGTCCAAGGAATTGGAGGATCAAGTTCCATCTCGCGAAGGAAAGTCAAGGCAGAAATCCTTCCGCGAGCTAGTGATATTTCATCATATAACGAAAACTTGTCCTTCTACGTACTTCCACGCTTGACAGCTACACTTCCCGTTCGAAAGGTTGGTACCGGTCAATGGAATCTTCCCGGCAGCATTGTACTAGCAGATCCGCAGTTCAGTGAACCAGGACCAATCGATATCATCATTGGCGCGGAGTATTACTTTGACCTCCTTATCGATGGACGCAGCAAGATATTCGAAAAGGGACCAACACTGCAAAATACAGTATTTGGATGGATCGTGTCCGGTCCCATTCCAAATCTGCCGGAGAATCCGTCTCAAGCAGTGTCATATTCATGTACACTAGTGGGAGCTGGGATTTTGGGAGCTGGAATCCTGCAAGTCCAACAGTATTCATTCAGTTGAAGAATCATCGTGCGAAGCCATCTTCGACGAAACAACAACTCGGGACAGCAGAGGAAGATTTGTGGTGTCACTACCGAAGAAAGAGTTCGTGATACAGAAGCTTGGAGAGTCTGAAGCAATCGCTATGAAACGCTTTCTTGCTCTGGAAAGACGTTTGGAAGCCAGTCCAGATCTGAAGGCTCAGTACCAAGATTTTATCCACGAGTACGAGCGACTAGGTCATATGAAACGAGTGGACATCGATGATCCAGAGTTCCCCGTATATTTTCTTCCACACCACGCTGTATTCAAGCCGGACAGTACTACCACGAAACTGCGTGTAGTGTTTGATGCGTCCTGCAAAACATCAACGGGTGTATCCTTGAACGACGCTCTGATGGTCGGCCCAGTCGTCCAGGACGATCTTCTCACAATACAGTTCCGTTTCCGCCTCCATCAAATAGCAGTTGTTGCAGACGTGGAGAAAATGTATCGGATGATACTGGTGTACTTGTCGGATCAACGATTGCAGTGCATCCTGTGGAGAAATTCACCGAACGAACCAATTTGCATCTACCAGTTAACTACAGTCACATACGGGACGGCATGTGCACCGTTAGCTACTAAATGTTTGCAGCGTCTTGCAGAGCTAAAGTCCGACAAGTATCCCATTGCAACGAAGGCATTAAAAAGGGATTTTTAAGTCAACGATATGTTGACTGGCGATGACATCGAAACCGCTATTCGTTTGGTGAAAGAAATGGTTGAGCTAACGTCCTCGGGCGGATTCAATTTGAAAAGTGGAACTCCAACTCCACCGCTGTTCTGGCTGAGGTACCAGCTCATCTATTAGACAATCGTTCTATCTTAGAAATGAAGGCATCGAACGATCCGGTCAAAACATTGGGCATGTGGTGGCTCACCAGTTCCGATTGCTTCCTGTTCCGGTCACCTGACTGGAATGCAGATACAGTTATTACAAAGCGAGTTGTTCTTGCGGACACAGCTCGTTTATTCGATCCTCTTGGTCTGGTGGGACCAGTCGTCGTAATTGCGAAGATGTTCGTGCAAGATTTATGGAGACAGAAGTCTGACTGGGATGAACCACAACCGGAATCAATGCAGAACTTCTGGATCGAGTACAGGAGAAATCTCGCAGCTCTAGATTCGCTTTCGATCCCCCGGTGGGTGGGGTTCAGATCGGACCTTGCCTCAATTCAAATTCATGGCTTCTGCGACGCATCCAAGAAGGCTTACGGAGCATGTCTATACCTCCGGAGTACCACATTCAGCGGATCCGTGGAAGTTCGTCTCATCACAGCGAAATCCAAGGTAGCACCGTTAGAGGATCTTAAACGAAAGAAAAGAGAAAAAACTACACCGTGACTGGAATTGTCTGGCGCGCTACTCCTCAGTCACCTGTACGAGAAGTTCGTCAGCAGTACCAGCATCCATCACACAGCCTACTTCTGGACAGATTCTACTATCGTAATGTACTGGCTGTCTTCGTTGCCATCAAGGTGGCAGATGTTCGTGGCAAATCGTGTCTCTGAAATACAGCACATCACAAAAGGAAGTTCCTGGAAGCATGTAGCCGGTGCAGACAATCCAGCTGACATAATTTCGAGAGGAATGACTCCAGCCAAGTTACACTACGAGACCCTGTGGTTCGAAGGTCCTTTGTGGCTCCGCCAAGATGCTAGCGTTTGGCCGTCGGATGTTCCAGAAGAAGAAGTTCGTGAAGAGCTCTTGGAGGAAAGAAAGGTCGTTGCACTGCCAGCGATCACGGAAACATTCAGTGAAGTGTTCAGTCTTCGTTCATCACTCCTCAACTTGGTTCGATTAATCGCAAGAATACGGCGTTTCGTCCACAATACACAGCACAGGGATGAGCGGCGTACGATGTTTCTATCGTATCCTGAGCATGAAGAAGCACTGGCAATCCTGGTTAAGCTGGCTCAACGAGAATCTTTTCCGATGGAAGTCGCTGCGTTGGAGAAAGGAAAGACTATCCGTACAACCTCAAAGTTGAATGAACTAAACCCTATTTTCGTCGCTGGAATCTTACGTGTAGAAGGTCGATTAGCCAAGGCACCAGTATCAGCGAGTCGGAAGCATCCGATAATCCGAAAAGTCTATGTAAATACTGTCAACTTGGCAGCGCATTTCCAAACTGGAGTTTAGTGCGCTAACATAAGGAGTGTATCGAAAAGTAGTTATAAACATTCGATGCGTTATTACGCATAAACTACTGTATATATTTTTAGCGTGTAAGCGCCATTTGCTTTGTTTACATGTCAAAAATGATTATTCGGTTCATTCATTTCCGTTGATAAAGTTGTATTCAAAATGTCGCGAATAGAATTTGAGACTAAAAAGAAAATTCTGCACACTTGGTGCACCGAAAAGGGTGTTACTTACAACCAGATTGCGAAAAGAGTAAATGTTCACCCGGCAAGTGTAAAACGCATCATCGAAAAGTTTGGTAAGGAGTGCTCCCTCAAGGATTTACCAAGAAGTGGCCGGAAACCCGGCTCCAGCAACCCCGATTTGGACCAAAAAGTTGTGGATTATATTCAACGGAACAAATCTGCCTCTACTCGCGATCTAGCCAAGAGTTCAGGACCAGCATCGGAATGATTCAACGAATCAAGCGCAGGAATGACTTGAAGACGTACAAAAAGCAGAAAGTGCCCAAACAAACTCCGGAACAAAAGTCTCGTGCCAAAACCAGGGCTCGAAAGCTGTACAGCTGCATTTTGGACAATGTCGACCAGTGCATTTTGATGGATGACGAAACATACGTTAAAGAAGATTCAAGAACGCTACCGGGGCCGCAGTTTTATACTAAATCTGTTGGGGAACGTGTGCCAACCGCAGATACGACTGTTGCGATGGAGAAATTCGGTCAGAAGGTGCTCATTTGGCAAGCTATTTGCACATGTGGCTTGCGTTCTTCAATTTTCTATACAAAAGGAACTATAAATGCTGAGATTTATCAAAAGGAATGTTTGAAGAACAGGTTGCTACCATTGTATAGAAAGCACCAGTCCCTCCTCTCTTCTGGCCAGATTTGGCATCGGCACATTACGCCAAATCCACTCTACGGTGGCTGACGGAGAATAACATCAAGTTCGTAGAAAAGACATCAACCCACCAAACTGTCCCCAGTTGCGACCGATCGAACGCTATTGGGCAATAGTCAAGCGTATATTTAAGAAGGATGGTACAGTGTCCCAAAACATGACCGATTTTAAGAAAAATTGGGCAGCGGCATCCAGGAAGTGCACAAAGGTCACTGTGCAGAATTTGATGGCAGGTGTCAAATCAAAGGTACGGGCATTCTACAGAAATGAACATGATGACTAGTTTTTCCGTTTGGATCTTTTGTAAACATGTTAAGCTATAATAAACTGAAATAGTATGTTAATTTTAACCATGTTTTCATGCCTATTTTATTATTTGGAAGTTTATAACTACTTTTCGATACTCCTT
>JASCZW010013765.1:0-24644 GCA_034211315.2 Aedes japonicus | reverse complement strand
ATGCGAAACACGAAACCTGGGGAACACCCGGCGGAATCGGAACGGAATTATTCTACAGGAAGACCTGGAAGAGGGACATTACACCGTCCTGGGCCCGGATACTCCCCACCCGGTTGAGCCGATCCGGGGTCCATTCGACAATCGACATCTTCCTCACCAACATGAGGAACAACATCGCCCAGCCGGTAGTGCACCAGGAGCTCAGTTCGGACCACTATCCGGTGGTGGTCGAAGATTGGGTCCTCGGTCAACCGGCATCGAATCACCAGACGGAACTATCATCGTGCCAGATGGGAGAGGTTCAGACAACACGTCGACAACACCGTCGATTTCAACGTGCACCTCGAGTCGGTCGATGACATCGATCAACAACTGCAGTCCATCGAACGAGGCGATCTCCCAGGCCGGGAGCAACACATTCCAGCGATTGAACAGGTGAGCAACTCTGTACCCATTGATAGACCCACTAAAGATTTGATACAATTACGCAACGCCATACGGAGGCAGTACCAGCGAACTGGTTTACCAACTCTAAAACGTCACTGCAATCAAGTTTCTAAAATTATTAAGGCCAGAATGGTGGACCTTAGAAATAATGATTTCGCTGACAAAATTCGCTCTCTCCCAGATTGTGCTAAGCCGTTCTGGAAGATGACAAAAATTTTAAAAACTAAGCCAAGGCCCATTCCACCGTTGATCCCACTAGACGTCAATGACTCAAGGGATCGGTTGATAACACCTGCAGAGAAGGCTGATGAGATAAGTCAACACTTCGTCAGTTCGCACAATCTCGGTCAAAACATCGTCAGTCCACACGAAGCTGCCGTTAGCGCGCTTATAACTAACATCGATCAAAGTCCTAACGACTTCTCCGAAGATTTGGAGATCTCAGCTGACGAATTGTTGACTTATATCAAGACCTCTAAGAACATGAAGGCCCCGGTTTCGACAACATTTTTAACTTGGAGCTCAAGCAATTGAGCCCCCAGTTCTACAACCATCTGGCGGTGGTGTTTAACCAATGCCTCCGTCTTAGCTACTTCCCATCGTGCTGGAAGTCAGCCAAAGTCATCCCCATTCGGAAACCTGGGAAGATCCTTCATGTTCCAGAAGCTACAGACCAATCAGCCTTCTCTCAGGTCTATCTAAACTGTTTGAGAAAGCGATCCACCGTCGGCTCCTAACATCTGCTGACGAGCTCAATATCCTGTTGGATGAGCAGTTCGGTTTCCGTCATGGTCGCTCAACAGTCCATCAACTTAATCGAGTCATGAACATCCTCAGGCGGAACAAGTCTGTTTCGAAAACATCCGCTATGGCCCTTCTCGATATCGAGAAGGCCTTCGATAATGATGTGGCATGATGGCTTGGTGTACAAGCTCAAGCGATACAATCTTCCAATCTTCCTGGTGAAGATTATTAAAAATTATCTCTCTGACAGGACATTCTGTGTTTCGTTGCATGGTGCAGTTTCCGGTAGTCAGGAGATCTCCGCCGGTGTTCCGCAGGAAGTATATTAGGTCCACTTCTGTTCAATCTATTCACCTCGGACATACCCCGCTCCCTGAAAATGGATCTCTATCGTTGTTCGCCGATGATACCGCAGTCGTCCACAATGGTAGGGTAATAAGAGCGCTTGCCGCGAAACTGCAGCGAAGCCTGAATGTTCTGTCAGAATACTTCACTGAATGGAAGATTTGTATCAACGCAGCGAAGACCCAGGTCATCCTGTTTCCACACTCTAATTCTCCCAGACTTGTCCCGCCTGAGAATTGTAAAATAAGCCTGAACAACACAACGGTGGAATGGACCAAATCAGCTGTCTATCTTGGTGTCACTCTAGACAGCAAGCTTATTTTCAGGGATCAGGTTGACAAAACTGTCACAAAATGTAATACTCTGTTGAAACTACTGTACCGATTGATCAACAGAAGGTCTACATTATCCTAAAAAATAAGCTTGCTGTCTACAAGCAAATTATACTTCCGGTCATCGAGTATGCAATGCCAATCTGGGAGAGTTGTGCAAAAACACATCTCCTGAAACTTCAGAGAGTACAAAACAAGTTCCTCAGGATGATAATGAACACCCCTCCGAGGACAAGAACATCTGAGGTCCACCGTCTGGCCGAGATAAAAATGCTCGACGTTCGCTTTAGTGAGTCTATCAATCGGTACAGGGCACGCTGCCTAACATCGGATCACCAGATCATTCGGAATCTGGTTCCCCACCTAGGATTTTCAAATTGTAGTTTTAGTTGTAGATTAGGTAGGTTATCAAATTTTAAAACTAACAATGCCCCAAGGAGCCGAACTGAATATTTCATGTAAAACATAAACATTTTAAACACAACAAACACAAACAATTAAACAAAGCTGAAGAGCCCAATGGGCTGAAACACTTAAGATGTTAAATTAGTATATAAGACAAACAATGAAAATAAAGATCAATTTTACTACTACTACTACATTTTACTTTAGTATTTCAGCAGTCGTAGAGCAGTGCAGTGGCTACACGAACGCAGCTGGCAGCAGCAAGCACCTTGAAGGGGGCACTGGTGAGCATTCGTTGCTCAGAGAAGCGTTGGTGCAGTTTGGAGTTGGTGCCGATGTTCCCTTAAACCTCGCTGCGAAAACATGGTTGCTGAAGCCTACGAGTGGGCTGGAAAAATGCAGCTCGTGATAATCATTCCACGTCACCTGCAAATGGCCACCCGCAATGACGAGGAGCTGAACCAAGAAAGAAAGCCCAAGTTCAAACGTCTACCATATATCTCCCCCGTCATCACTAAATCCATCCTTTTCAGGACGCCCAAATCAATTTACCATATAAAGAGTTTATTTGGTTGAATTTTTCTCTTGTGCTGTTTGAAATTAAAATCACCGCGTCCCGGCAGAACATGGTGTCCCAGAGTAAATGACAACGTTGAACCAACCAACGAACGAAATTCTAAAACGGATAATTCATGCCGAATTGCAACACATCAGATCGATCATGTGGTTGAGTTAGTTGCATTTCCTATTTGTGGATACTGGATTAGCTGTTGGTGGGGGCAAGCAAGGCATATTCCATCAAATCACCCGTCTAGCGTGCACTAATTCAAACCAATTATTGTTGGGCAATTACTGAATGTCGTCCTCTTTGATGCAATTTGTATCACATTGTCTTCGTTAGTACCGCCTTCTTTCGTGCAATAGCATCCGAAGCCATCACATAAGAGGTCTTAGCAGAAAATTTTGATTCAGTCTTACGACAGTCGTAGAGCTGTGCAGAGGTGGTTGGAACGTAGCAAGCATCTTGGAGGGTGCACTGGCGAGCAGTTGCTCAGAGATGCGTTGCTGCAGTTTGCTCTTGCGTCAAACTCGTTGCGAGAAACATAGCTGCGGAAGCCTACGAGATGGCGGGAAATCCATGCCGCCCGTGACAACAACGAGACAAGGATCGTCTCACGTCAACTGCAAATGGCAACCCGCAACGACAAGGAGCTGAAACAAGAAGACCAAGGAAGAAAGCCCAAGTTGAACCACGTTTCTCCATCGTCAACTAATCCGTCCTTTTCAGTACGACCAAATCAGCTTGCTTATTAAAGAGTTTGTTTGGTTGAATTTGCGCTGTTGAAAATTTTCATTTCCGCGCCCTGGCTGTACATTGCATGGCTTTGAACGCCATGTCCCGTAGTAAATGACAAAGAGCTTTGAACAACCAACGAACGAAATTCTATAACTGATAATTCGAGCCGAACTGCAACACGGCTAACCAACCATGTGCACACATTTCAGTATAGAGGGGAGGTTCAGTTCGTAGTGGTTCCTAGTTGTGCATGGCGGATTAGTTGCTGATGCTATATAATAAATATTTAATAACGTGATTCAGTATTGAACATAACAAATAACTTGTTTGAAGTTTGCTCTTTTTGCAATCGCCCCTTGTATGCTGTCACCGTCATCATTCTCTTATAACTAGTTTTTTAATGCTACTATTGTTCTCTTCAAATTCCACTCAGTGCTCCAAAGTGTTTCTTACGTTCTAGTGCCTTGAATAGAGTCCCTACCATTCGATAGAAATCAAATAATTTTGAGAAAGTCTAAGTGAAATGTTGCAAATGAGCGTCCACCCAAGAACCGCTATCGAGAGAGCTCGCTGTTATCGGGCAAAAAGGAAAGCGGCCGAAGATAATGCGTCGCCTACTGGTTGGAACGCTGAATAAGGTCCTGCAACTCGAGGTAGGAAATCTTTAATTATTTTCGTCAAGCAAATAGCAGGCTTATCAAAATATCAGAAAGAATAAACTTATTAATCTCTAATAATTATAAATGCTTTATGGGACTCCTGCACGGAAATTATTGTCGAAAATTGATGATTACTGTGAATAATGATAAATAAAAGCTATTTACTCTTGAAGGAAAACTGAAAATAAAACTTGAAAATAGAAACATGGAAAACTTGAAAATAGAAACAAATATTGCTTATTTTTCTCTTGAACCTCAGACGTACAGACACAATACTCGGAAATGACTAAAATATTTACCTGCACTTAGTAATTCAGAAAAAGCACCAAAAAATGAAAAAAGTGCCACTAAATTATTAAGGCCTGTGCCAACAAATAATGTGTGATCAGCATTAAAAAATTAGGAATGAGCAATAAAAGATGAGAAAGATCTTCGGATAATCTAATTGTGACCGGTAAATCTATCAAATAAAGCAACAGCTATTAGTATATGTGCAATTAAATATGGCAGTATTTCCGCCAAATTATGTAATTTGAGCACTAAACTATTTGCATATGTCTTTTAATTTTGTTGGATTTTCCCATAAAAACAGTAAAATGAGCAATGGATAAATAAATATCCATTGCTCATTTTACTGTTTTTATGGGAAAATCTAACAAAGTTAAAAGACATATGCGAATAGTTTAGTGCTCAAATTACGTAATTTGGCGGAAATACTGCCATATTAATTGCACATATACTAATAGCTGTTGCTTATTTGACAGATTTACCGGTCATGATTAGATTATCCGAAGATCTCTTCTCATCTTTATTGCTCATTCCTAATTTTTTATGCTGATCACATTATTTGTTGGCACAGGCCTAATAATTTGATGGAACTTTTTCATTTTTATTGCTCAAATCTCTCTTTTAATTGATGATTAATTATGCTGCCCTCGGAAATCGTGCATCGAACATGAAAAGTAGCCAAATTTAATTTGTTATCAGTTAGTATTATGGCTGTTGCGCGCATGCTGATTTAAAATTTGTTTTACATGAGCACATTACCGCCATTGTTGCCATCACAGTGTGTTTCACTTATGTCGATAGTGTTTTATCAACGATGTTTAGCAGTAAGAGTTGTTCAATAAGTTATGTCTATGTTTGAACCATTCCTACACTACTACTATTCTGAAATTGCTGTATCTTTTTGACTTTAAACAATTCTAAAAAATACAAAAGTATATAACATACATATTAACATATTATTTATTAATGATCTCTTTAATAGATTAAATAGTCTAATCTATATTTAACTATCTCATCTAAAAATTTTACAACTGGGAAAGAAATTTGACATGTCTTTGGGATTGCCGGGTCTGAGTTTCGGGATGATCGATTGCGAAACATATCTTTCGTGTGCCGAAACTGAAATGTCTTTGACATTGGCACATTTGGCAGTGTTATATACACATAGGCATAGTAGAAACCGTATGCAGTTGGAGCTGATTGAAACCATCCTCTTGATAAAAGGGTTATAAATGACTTATAATATAGAAATATAGAATATCTTGATATCATATGTCATTTATATTATTTCCAATGAAAGCAATATGTATGAATGTAGATATCAAAACAGCCTATATCTAATAATTAAAGTTGTGCTAAATGTTTAGTGTATGGAAATAAGATTTGGAACGAAACTTTTGAACAATCAAGCGATCTACATTGCACATTGCTTCGTAGTCCTACATCACCTTTGCGTACAACCGCATTGGGCTGTACCTTGTAGTTTTTTTAATAAAATGAAGTTATCCACTAGCCCCAATGCACTTTACTTTATTCAAACAATCCGCAAACTAAAATCCCAGATGATGTAGTGGGCTCGTCACATTCCACATTTCTTCAATTTTGCGTGTACATCACGCATAGACCTTCAAACAATACCCAGTGTAATGATGTCACACCGTAGCGTAAAAATTTTCAATACTACCACGGAGTAAACATGAGGCCAGGATACAAAAGTAAATCAAGAATCAACAATGCAAACATTCCCGTTCTTCATATTCGTTATGCATTAAGGTATGAAGCTAAGACTTCATAATACACGTGCTCTACTTTCTATCCGTCCTCGCACACTTTGTCTTTGGTTTTTATCCACGTGAATACAACTCATCAAATGGCATACATATGGAGCGGGTGTGAAGACGAGTGTGGTTGTTGGCATACTCAAAGTGACGACAATGTTCACGAAATGAACAGTATTTCCAGAGCAAACAATGCATCCTTGTTAGCATGGTGTTTATTATTTCCACTGGTTCCCTTGTGTTTCTCAGAATGAAACCACTGGGTTTTTTAGGATATCATACGTACCGTAAACAAGGTGTAATTGCTTTCCAGAAGCAGAATTTTGTTTCCTCATCCGCGAAGTTTACGATTGAAAAATTACACTCAGTACTTCTTATTCTAGCATGAGTTTTAGAGCAAAATTGACTGGCCATAGATTGTCAATGAGAGATTCAAATAGTTAAAAAGGCGAATTTAGTTTTGTGCCAATCTAAACTCGCATGGAAGATACGAAATAAAAAAAATAGAGGCGGGTTATGTCAGGGACATAACCGGAGGTTGACGTATGCATACCATAACACATATGGTTGGTGAATGGTTCTAATTAATTATTATTGAAATGTTTTGATTTGAGTGTGTGAGTATATATGTGGTTGTCGATTCTTAACACTCAATTCTTTTCTGTTCATAATTGATGATGCATAGATCGATTCATCACCAGATGACAGGCTAATCGTATGAAAAATCACTGAAATCAGTCCACTTTTTAATGCATACGTTATAAGAGTCTACACACTTAAAAATTATGAATTTTACACGAGACCTAATCCATGTTTGTAAATAGTCCGGGAACGTAAAGTCGGGGAATGTAAGAGTCGGGGAACGTAAAGAAAGATTTCGTGTAAAATTATGTCTCCTGAAACTGAAACATACGCAATTCGACAAAAGATGTGTTCGGTTGAATTTATTTTCTCATCTCTTTCAACACATTCTTATGCGCTAAAGGACGCTTGCATGTGTCGGTCTCAGGGATAGAAATTTACACGAAATTTTGGTAGTGTGTATCGTAAAGTTGTTACCTAGTAAAAATCAGCAAAATTTAATTCAATACAGACGATTAATTAGGCTGGGTCGATGATACCACCCACTGTACTACAAGAGAACCGACTGTACACAGATCGGAAGCGAAATGAGACCAAAATCGGATAAAGGAACCTAAAACGCTATTAAACTACACTCGAAAAGGCAAAACAATGGAAACGCATGGTTGTTTTATTCCTGTTTTCAGCAAAAAGCTCTGCTTCCCTTACTGTGCATTGTCTGCCACCGTACTAAATTATCCCATCAATATAGGCAGTGTGTTGTGCGATCCATACCCAAGAAAAACTAACTGGTTCCCCTGACTATTATCACCCGGGACGGAGAATTAAACCGTTTCCCGCCCCGATAGGGATCATTGTCTATTTCTCTGTTTCCCATCCCACGGGGTGTCAATCCCCTTGCCTACGGAATGCTTATTTATGAATGGATAATCGTATAATAAATCTCATTAAAATTACCGCACGCATTGTTTGAATTTATTGCCGAACGTGCCTTGATAAAAATGAACGCTTTTCGGAGCCCGATGATTGTGCGCCACCAAAGCGACAGTCAGAACGTTCTGCTCTCTGTTGCTTTTAACAATCGACAATGGCAGCTGACGATTACAATGATGACAACGGATGGTTCACTTGATCCGGAAATGGTGTGAAGAGTCCACCAATGAAACCTGAATTTGCCTCCCCCTTGCCACAACGTAGAGCATTTTGAAATAATTCGCCTTTTCGATCGACTGTGGAATGACATTGATACAGCGTTCGATTTCATTATAGTTGGAAGGCTTCCAAGCTAAATTGGATGAGTATGGCCACACGAATGGAAGAGCTCAAAGCAAGATGAAATTTTCATCGGAATTGATTTCCTGTTTGCAACTCTGACAAGGTTCGAATGCTAGCTATCATTCGGTTTCCGGTAGTCCACAGCATGTGGTATTATTTAATTATGTTTCATGAATTCATTGAGAAAAATATTTGTCTATGATTCTATGAGATGCGTTTCCTATCATTTTCCAATGATTGAATATAGAAGCAAACGAAAGAAATTAACTGAACCAATTGGCTTAAATTTTTGTGTATTCTGCGTTTCATTCAAAAACAAGGTTGAATCGTTGACTAGAGCATTTTTGTGTGCGTACGTTGAACTTTGGTGATTTTTTTATAATAAATATTAGGCAAAATAAGTTTGAGCAAACATTCTCACACAACTGTTTTTAAAAGAAACAAAGTAGCA
The DNA here is from genome assembly GCA_034211315.2 of Aedes japonicus. Classification (NCBI taxonomy): domain Eukaryota; kingdom Metazoa; phylum Arthropoda; class Insecta; order Diptera; family Culicidae; genus Aedes; species Aedes japonicus. The sequence continues at coordinate 16,041 of JASCZW010013765.1, read as the reverse complement.
AAGCGAGACTCACAATCTTTTTCGTTTATATAGTATGGTGCTTCTATAAAACTTTATAAATCATTCTCTCTACAGATCAAAAGATTATGATACTGGCCAGGGTGTGTGACTCATTCAAGCGGTAATAGGATTCGCTTTCGTGCCTAATCACTAAAAACAATCCTCACCCTCTCTCTTTGCCTCTTTGTATGCTGAGCTCATGCACTTCTCACAGCATAAGAACTTCTGCACTGAATTTTTCTGCATACTTCTGCACTATTTTACGCTTATTTTGTAAACCTAGTTTCCGTACATAAAACACATACCTCTTAGCTTGTTAAAAACATTGCTTGTCAAAAATATTGCTTGTCATCTCGAAAAACATCATTATTACATCGTAGTCATACAATGTACGAAATAAATTTCGTGCGGCCCTGTCAATCACTACTCCTCTTTTATCATATGCGCACATATTGGTGTTGCTGCTGATGAGGCTTGAAATCATTTGTTTAGACCATCCCCACCAGTAGTTTCGTATCTGGGTAATATTTTGATGACTGAGAGCGTTCTCATTTTGATTTACCCACCCTTTTTCACATCAGTCGTTCATAAAACACAATAAGGTTTCGTTTCGCTAAATATTTCGTGAAGTGTAATTTTTGGGATAAACCAGAAACCTGTACGGAAGAGTCTTCAACTTCCGTACAGGTTTCTGGTTTATCCCAAAAATTGGATCTTGGGAAACATCCAGCCAAGCACTGCCAAGCACTTTGGTGTCTTGTTGCGTCAAATTCATTCCACGGGGTTTTGATGCACTTGCAAAAATGCACTGATGCATTTTTTCACAACATATCACAATAAACGTGAAATTAGCAAATAACACTTTAAAAACGAATCGGAAACACTCAAATTGAAATGAAAGAGTTCCAGATGAAGATATTGTGTTAACGTTTCAACTTGTTTTGCTTATTTTTCTTCGAATAGCAATGCTCGACTTGGTTGGGTCGGGTTGTCAAATTTACGAACCAGCTGCTCACCGAGCGAGCAAATTGTCATTTTCCAACCCGGTTACCAACCACCAGTGTGGTTTCGAGTTGTTAAACAGGGTAACAATTTACCCATATTACCGTATTGGTGCGGTTGGTCTTACGTTCACATAAAAGAAACACTAAAAGGTACAGCCTCATAACGTAAGCAACGCTACTATATGTTAGCCATCGTGATTGCACAATTCAATATAATTTTCTGTAATTAATACCCTCCTAACACCATAATAAGGGTATTAACAAGGGTAAGTCGCAAGTCTGCAAATTAGCTTGACCCATTGCAATTTCGATTCTCCGAACGTATTTACATAAGTACAGTGCAAATGAGAGTAATATTACTAGCACCGATCTTCAAAACCGCATGGTGTATGAGATTTTTGAAGTATGAGGCGAGAATCTGATAAAATTGGCCAAATGGACCACTTCCTGACATCCGATCAATGTGGCATTTGTTCTATTCAGTTTTTAAGCTTTTTCTGTAAATTTAAAGTGCATTTGGGATCAATAGAGGAGCACCAAGTTTAGTTTTTGGGTAATAAATCTAGTTTGCATCCAGATAGATCGCAGCAAGCCGTGCTTGGAAAGTGACGTGTTTTGTTTTTGCTGCGTCCTTTTCGCAGAAAATAAAATTATAAATATATTCGAAATTCGACCTTAAGGAACAGTGAAATCATTAAATCTCCACGTGTTTTGTGTAAAGTTTAGTGAATTTAATCGATTCCTTCCAAAAATTTGTGATGGTGGGTAGTTTTTCCCCGTTTTTTGTGCTTCGCCCCCGCACCCGGTGGAAGAGTTAATAGCAGCATAGTTGTGTTTGTTAGTGCTGTTAGTATAGTGCCACGCGGACATAAATGATTAAATTAGAGTATTTTTCCGCATTGTCGCGAGTGACTTGATGATTATAAGCAGTTTAGCAGTCGATATAGGGTCGCCTCATAGCGGGGGATTTTGATTGTTGGCAGTGTGTGGAGAGAGAAAAATGAAAACCAGTGCAATGAAGAAAACGGCCATTTTTTTTTATTTTTTTTTTTACTTGTTTATTTTCCGTCGGCCTATTTCCTCACATGGTGACAATCACCGACGCCAGGGAGACGACTCCACTTCCTGGACCCTACCTAACGACTCATGACTATGAACCACCAACGGCTTTACTTCCCTTCGGAAGGAAGACGTGACCAAGATTTTTTCGCCTCAGAAAAACCACCGACGTCGACTGGGCCCCAGACCCACTGGGGTGCCAGTAGCAGTCACGCTTACCACACCACCGACGCCGGCAAAACGGGCATTTGTTGGTCAGAAGCAAAATACGAAGATAACACGCATGCGCGCGTGAATGAAAGGCATATAATTCCAGATGCACTCACTCACCACATGGTGTACAGATGGAGAGCTGTGAAGTTTTTTTTTTCGTTGAACAATGATTGTGATTTTTTAGGTAAATTTTTTTCTCGAAAGTGTTTTTTTTACCTGTGATTTTTATTGTGTGCGAAGTACTAATTGTATTCGGGTTGTTCCTTTCGAAAAGGATTATGCGAAAATATTTGCCGAATAGCAGAGTGCTACTTCTGTAGAGACATAACTGCATCCTTTAGCGTCACAGGGAGGCCGTCGAAATGGAGACTGAAGATCAACAACAATATCCGGTGAGATCTTTCTAAATTTGAACGATACTGCTAAATACGTGCCATCATCAAAACAATTAGATTTGATGAAGGAAGTGTTTGCACAGTACCTATGTCCATTTGATGTTACTGTGTGTACTGTTTGTACTGTGTTTTTCTTCCATAAAATCACTGCGGGACGGTGGGTGTTGGATTGCACACACACACACACACACACACACACACACACACACACACACACACACACACACACACACACACACACACACACACACACACACACACACACACACACACAAATATAGTTTGCATCCAAATTGAGGGAAGAAATGGGAAAAATGGGACACTTACTGTGGTCAACCATATATGAGACCAGCACCATTCGATTTCCCGCATTTTTTCCCATAAGAAAAACTATTTTTCAGGACTCCTACCCTGCGCCGTCTTAATTAATGGGATTTTGGTTCCATTTTTGCCCACTGTGCATACGTAGTGAGTTTTTTACAGTTGTGATTTTTAATTCCTTTAAAATTAAGCCGAATGAGTTGGGCGCAGGTGTAATTGAACTTTTTCGAAATGGAAAAACTGTTTCAGTTATTGCAAAGACCTTGAATATGTCCAAATCTACAGTGAGTGACCGAATAAAATGACACAAACAGCTTGGAACACAGCATTTCAGCAAGTATGAATCGATTTTTCGACAAAAAAAGGCGATTTGTCTTTTCGAACGCATTTTCCCAAGCTTTTTAACGAAAGATGAAAGGCCTCCGAACTCACCGTATTTGTATGCGATGGACTATTCGGTATGGTCCTTCGTGGAGTCCTGCAATATACCACACAAATCACTAGAACATATAAACTCGTCTCTCTCAAAGGTTTGGGAACAAATATCTGTCGAAGAACTCACGGCCATCGTGGATCTTTCCGAACCTTTTGAAGGCGTGCATATCAGCACAAGGCAGCCATTTTGAAATGAATAAATATTACTTCTAGACAAAATCGTCAAAAGGTTGAAAGTAATATTTGTAAACAATGACTTAAAACGTAAATTTCCTAGAAATGCCAGGTTGCTAACATCTACATCCACTACCAACGGGAAAGTAATAACTCCTTGTATCTATTTCTGGTGCTATTTGGTTAGTAGGAGCAAGCAGATCCCAGAAAAATACGCTAAAAGTCATTGTTTACAAATGTTACTTTCGACCTTTTGACTATTTTGTCTAGACTTGTCATTTGCAAACATATTGCTTTAACAAACAATACATAAGGAGTGTATCGAATATAAGCTATCCACTTACATTTGCGTTGTACGCATGTATTTGTGATGGTTTTTTATGCTCTGAACACTGCATGCTGTGCGTTTGACTGTCAGCTTTTTTTGTTTACTTGTTTGTGCGGTTCAAATTCAAAATGTCGCGTATTGAAAAGGAAGTGAAAATTAAGGTTCTGGACACATGGCTAAGTGAGAAGGGTATTACTATGCGAAAATTGGCGAAGCGGTTTGGAATTCATCATGCGAGTGTTAAAACCATCATTAATAAGTTTGGGGAACACTATTCTTTGGATAAGCTACCAGAAAGAGGCAGAAAACCCGGTTCTTCCAACCCGAAACTGGAGCAGAAAGTGGTATCTCTAATCATGAAGAACAAATCAATGTAATTACGTGATTTGGCCAAAAAAGCAGGAACTAGTGTCAGAATGATCCAGCGTATCAAGAGGCGAAACCACCTGAAGACCTACAAGAAGCCGAAAATCTCGAAACAAAGTGCAGAACAGAAGAAGCGAGCTGCAACAAGGGCCCGGAAATTGTATTCGCGTCTTTTGCAGCGTCCGGATGCATGCGTTTTGATGGACGATGAGACCTATGTAAAGGAGGACTCAAAAACCCTTCCAGGTCCACAATACTTTCCTGCCGTCGTTGGGGAGGATGTGAGCGATGCGGACAGGTCGATTCAAGTGGAGAAATTTGGTCGAAAGGTACTGGTATGGCAAGCAATATGTTCCTGTGGTTTGAAGTCAACCATTTTTTACACTACCAGAACTATAAATGCGGAAATCTATCGATCTGAGTGTCTCCAGAAGAGATTGTTGCCTTTATATAAGAAGGATAGTACACCTCCACTGTTTTGGCCGGATTTAGCGTCGGCTCACTATGCCAAAACCACTCCCAATTGGCTTGCGAAAAAGGGTATAAAATATCAATCCACCAAATTGCCCTCAGCTTCGACCCATCGAACGTTGCTGGGCAATCGTGAAGAGGGTCTTCAAGAAGTACTGGTGAGGCAGCTGGGAACATGCAGGAGTTCAAAAACTTTGAGCTCAAGCGTCCAAAAAATGCGATGCAACACTTGTCCGGAATTTGATGAAGAGCATTCGATCCAAAGTTCGAAAATTCGTGAAGGAATAACTTTAATTTCATCCGGTCTTCATTTTGTTCAAGTTTAACCTCGTACAATAAAGGATCAAATTTTTTGTATGAATAAAATATCGGGTTTCAAAATAATTTGAAAGAAAGTTTGTGGATAGCTTATTTTCGATACACTCCTTAAATCCTTGGCTTACTTGTTTCACATAAGTTTATGTTGCATAAATTCAGAACTGGTTGAGACACTTTGTTTTAAATTCATCAAAGTAATAATAATTAAGGGGGGATATACAGTTAGAATGACCAAAAATTTCAATATTTTTTTTTGCATTAAAAGTTAGTAAATTACCCGTAGAATGCGCTCCTGAAACCATTTTTTTTAAATTTTAACTCCAAGTGTTTCGTTTCATCGTTTTTCGAAGACGCCTTCTTCGCACGCAGACCGATAATTTAAACTTTCAACGCGTTTTTCCCAAAACAGCATTTTCGGAGTTTATGCCGGTGAAAACTCGAAAACTACTTATTCGATTAAGATGAAACTTGTAGGATTTCTTTATTTTAGTATTACCTTCTGTATGAATTAAAAATTGTTGTAATATTTTATTATTGAATATGGAAAAATGTGATAAAATGGTGGTAAAAGTGTGGATTTTTTCAAAAAAGTTACGCCAAAAGTGCAAATTTTTATTTTTTTTCAATTCATCTACTAAATGTAAATGTAATTAATGTAATTTTTCTGGGCTAGCAGGTTTCAACATGGCCAAAGAGCTCGCGAAATTCAACGACTTTTTCAGCACCTATCGGCCGCCATTTTGTTGAAAAAATTTGCAAAAAATATGTTTGTATAGTGCATGGATACACTTATAATTTAAAAAAAGTTTCGATTGATTTGAGTAAAACCTTCCCCTTGAAATATGTTTTTTCAAAAATGATTTTTTTTTTCTCTTGTTAACTGTATGTCCCCCCTTTAGACATTCACACACACTACCATATTCCTTTTCATCAAAATGAGTCAAAATTATCCATTTGACATATGTCAAAATTTGGATGAAATTTACTCAGTTTCGTCCACAGATTCGTTTACTCATCTGAGTAAAGATATGTTTACCAATTTCTGTAAGTTCCTGGCCAGGCTGAGTGATTTTTGACTCAAAAATGAGTAGCTACAGAATTGCGTGTGACCTATTGATATACACCATTCATTCTAATGAGTGCCCCCACAGCATTCTTACTGTTGGTTTAAATCAGTCATCAAACTAGTGTTAACATAGTTTTGTATTCTACTCAAACAAACCAACCAATATTGTGAGTGACCCTAATAGCATCCTTATTGTTGGTTTAAATCGGTGCCAAAAATTTTGAAAATTTCAATGGATAAACCGGGAACATAATAAAATATCTTATTCGCTGCCGACGTCAGTTGAATTCAGCACATCGTTTAGCAAAACAGATCCCGCTGCAACCGATCCATTTTATCCAACATCCCAGTGATATCTCGTGGAAGCGCAGAGGTGTTCTCGGTTTCCGATTATCACGTCAATATATTCCTACCCTTTCCTTATTTGACCTTCATTCCGGAGCGGCCAACATCGGTATTGCCTTAGTTTGGGATCACCTATTTTTAAACATTGAAGATGAAAGCTAGTGCCAATCATCATCTGTTGGTTCTCTGTGTAATTACAGTTGATATGGTAATAACGAAATTGCTACCTCGGGCGGTCAATCATGGCCCAAACTCAACAATGTTCTCCATTGAAATCGATCCGTAGAAATATTTCCGATCGATTGGTACACAAATTATGAAAATGAAATTGTTTGGAGAATCGACTGAGACATTAACTCTCAGAACCTGACAATTTTTTTTGACGGCCGCAATACGATTTTTTTTTTAATTGTGTTCCAGTATAGCAAAATTAGACGTAACCATAATTCAAAAAAATCACACGCATCGAGTAGAAAGCTGTGAATTCACCTTTATTAATTCTCCTCCTACTCACAAGTCACCGTGGCCTAGTGAGGATTCAGAAGCAGCGCTTAGTAATCAGACACGATCATTTCCGAAATCAGAAATAAAAAATAAATAAAACGATTGTATTCGTAGTATGAAAAAAAAATATTTACAATGTGGCTTTGATCGCAAGCACTCTTATGCTGTTATAAGCTGTTAGGTTTATAGTGTAGTTTTCGGAAAACCAATGAACAAATCTTAACTATAGTGAAAAGCCATTATCTACCTCAGTTGTATGTTTGCTGATAATTTTTTAAATCATCTATATTACAAATATCTAGTTTATCTATTATTTTTAAGAAAATTTACCATTTTGAACCTAGTTTTATCACTAAATTCTAATTTTCCCTAATAGTATTAACAGTTTGTGTTACTTACGAAATGTTGTGTGTCATGTGTCAATTTAGGACCCAAGTCTATTTTTTTTCCAGTATATGGACTCAAGCCTGATGTCCCTCGAGACTACCTCATAGTATTACTTCGGGGAGTGGTGGTACTTGTCAGTGCCTAGGCCTTTCCAACGTCTTTCGTACTCTTGCAGAACCGTAGAAACTTGTAGAAACTTATGTATGCTCCTGTGCTTGCTGGCTACATTGGCAGTGCCGCGTAACTCTATGGAAGACCCGTAACGCTGGTAGATCACCTTTTCGTGGTGCGTTACGGGGTATCAGATCTACCACCGAACCCTAGTCTGAATTAATTCAAACTAGGGAACATATTTGTTTTTTTTTATAGCAAAAGGAACGTATAATAGTCCTTATTACATGTTATGTCTTGTGAAAAGCGACAATACTCGGATTCGTCCACCGAGGATGAGCTTGGAATAAGTAAAACATGGTTAGTCTTCATTTTTATTTTCATTTTGCAGCAATTGGTGGGGCAATAAGAGCGCAAGTCAGTCCAAAGCCGAAGGTTAAGGAGGGGTAATGGCCAACTAGTCTATTCAGACCACATGAAATCCATGGGAAGGAACAAGAATAGGTTAGGGTAGGTGGTTAAGGTAGGGCGATTTGGACCGGTTAAAAATACTACAAAAAGAAAATCAAAAGTCGAGCACTTGACACTAAAGAAGTCTGTAAGTCGCAGACGAAATAGGCCTATCTGTCAGTGGAATTTGAACGAAGTTACTCGCGTCTACTAGTGATTATTTGAAAAAAGTGTTTCAATGTTTTATTTCGAATGTTTATTTTATAAAGTAATCAAATGAAGGGTTAATTAGAAATTATTCTTGTTTCCCTATCACAAACGTTCTACTAACACGCTCAATAAGTTTTTTTTTAAATTGCGTTTTCAAAAAAAAAAAAAAAGTGGTCATAAAACCGTTAATTTACAATTCTGCATTACAATGATATACGGCAAATCCCGAAAATATAGAAAGAGCCATTTCCTGTAGTTCATATTAATGTTACCAGGCTATTGAGATGCCACTGTAAGCTTCATGTTGTTTTTACGCTGCAAGTTGCTATATCAAGGTAACATCTCTCTATGTGTTACGACCCCTCGGTCGGCGCGCCTCACCTTACAGCGTAGAAAGGCCCTACATTCAGCACGCGAAGAGATGTCAAACCAATGCAACCGGCTCTCGGTTTCGAACGTCACTCGAGCTGCCAGCTGGCCATCGATCAGAACAATACTCGAACGATTGTATGGAAGAAACGTGAACACGCAAGGTGGAATTTCATTTCTGAGTAACTCGTAAAAACTAATAATCGTAAAGCTAAGTTAGTAAAATCTTAGAATAAAATAATTGTACGTGTAATTAATTACAGTGACCGCATACGGCTTAAGGTAACAAATTAATGTCTAAGGACCAGTGAATTACAAACCTAAAATAAAGATTTACTGAGGCTAACCTTAATTTGGAACAGTTTGTTTGCATTCCAGACTGTTCGCAAACTATTGTTTTAGGCGTAGCTTGTCGCTTTTGTGACGAAAAGTCCAGTTGAGGAACAGAGAGACAGGAAGGAAAAAGCAAGAATACTAAACGTAAGTTAAACAAAATAAGCTACTTTCTTAACGTTAGAAATGTTAATTGTATTGTCTAAACATTGCAGGAAGTTTTTTAATATTCTTCATAAATAAATATTACATTCTTGGAAGCTAAACTTGCTTTTCCCCCACTCACTTGGTCTATCGCCAACAATTTAAAAAACTTCGTTTATCCACGATCGGATAACGATGTCGAAGCGAAACGTTGGATCGGAGGATGGAAGTGCCTGTTCTGGAGAAGCAACCCCAGATGCCTGCAAGGTATGTAGTGGGACGGATGACTCACGAATGGTCCAGTGCGACAAGTGTGATGACTGGTACCATTTCGCCTGCGTCGGGGTGAATCAAGACGTCGAGAATCACGATTGGCTTTGCTCGATCTGCCAGGAGAAGCAGCAGGCCAAGAACAAGAAAACGACGAAACCTAGTCCCTCCCCGGTGCCGCCCGTAAGTACACGTATCACCGTTACATCCAGACAGGTGCACCCTACCGCTGTGGTACCGCTAAGTACCTGTTCCGATCAAGTGACGAGCACATCCGTCACTTCAACAACGATATTCCCGCCAAGTACAAGTACATTTTGTCCGCCAACTGGACAAAATATGCTACCCCACTCTTTTATGCCACCCCACTCGCTAATGCCACCTCACTCGCTCGTGCCACCCCATTCACTTGTGTCGCCTTACTATTTGATGCCACCCTTTCAATCATCGCAAATAAATAGTTCAATGCCACCAATATCCTCATTCAGCCTGTCAAATCCGTACGTGTCTATACCGGGAGTTGAACATCAGGAGTCATGCTATACAGTTTCATCTAGTGTCGGTCAGCCTATTCTGTCGGTATCCAATCCAGTTCCACCGAAGACCGTTTCGTTTGTACCAACTGTAGCTTCCAAGGGAGGACAAAGAAAACAGATGTCGGAGTCGCTGCATCCAAGCCATTTTCCAAGAAACAAACAACAAGTCTTGGGAGATAACCTGAGCCAGCATTCCGGTACCAGTTCCAGAAGGTCCACACAGAGGCAGTTACAACTGGAATTACAGATCCTGGACGAAGAAAGGAAACTTCAAGAAGCAGAAGAAGCGAATAAACGTGAGTACCTTCGGAAACGACACGAGTTGTTGAAGAAGATGAACAATAAAGACGATTCGATAATTGATTCAGAGGAAGATCGATCGGTCACAAGGATTTCAGATTGGCTAGACGAAGCTGCCGGTACGGATTTACATGAAGCACCGGCGCACAGCACTCCTGAAGTCCCATTGGATTCATACCCGTTCAGGAATCGGTTTCCAAATCCGCTAGCTCCAGCAAGACAATCATCAATTCACCCAGGTGTGGCATCAGAGACCAGACAACCGATACGCAACCAGCAACCAAGAATTCCAAGGCCTGAAATCAATCCGAACAATCGATTCATATCAAGACCGACTCCAACGGAAGACGAACACGATAATAACCTGACGCGTAGCCAAGTTGCTGCTCGCCAAGCGGTTTCACGGGAACTTCCGTTGTTCAGTGGCACTCGGAAGAATGGCCGTTGTTCTTTTCAACATTTACGACGACGACCAACCTGTGTGGCTACACACCGGAGGAAAACCTAATTCGATTGCAGAAATGTCTGAAAGGGAAGGCATACGAAGCTGTGAAGTGCAGATTGATGCATCCTGCCAACGTTCCGGGAATCCTATCTACGCTGAAGATGCTGTTTGGGAATCCAGAGGTAATCGTACAAAATTTGATATCAAAGATCCATTCAACGCCAGCTCCGAAAGCGGATAAATTAGACACGCTTATCGAGTTCTCGCTTGCCGTGCAGAATCTGTGTGCGACCATCGAAGCCTGCCATCTGGAAGAATATTCCTATAACGTTGCCCTTCTACATGAGCTTGTGGATAAGCTTCCGTCAGGATTTAAGATAGAATGGGCAAAACACCGCCGCACTCTATCACGCGTACATCTGGCCGAGTTTTCGAAATGGCTGTACGAATTGGCCGAAATAGTGTGTCCGATTGCAAACCTGCAGTTCAACGAAACGAAACCAGTTCGAAGTAGTAAAAAGAACTCCGCATTTCTCAACGCTCACAGCAAGGAAACAACCAGTGATTCAGTGGATAAGCTACATCAACAAGTGCCTGAACGATACAGTGTGGAAACCAAAACGTGTATGGCATGCAAGGGAAGCTGTCCCAATCTGGAGAAATGTCAACGTTTTGAAGGATTGGGATACAATGCTAAGTGGGCGGTAGTGAAGGAGTTCGGATTATGCCGTAAGTGTCTTCGGAAGCACAACGGGGCGTGTAAGTCCAAGCAAGTGTGCGGGAAAAGTGGATGTACCTTTAAACATCACCAACTTCTCCACAACAATCAACGGGATAGACCGTCTACAAGTAGTTCCAGTGTGTCGGGGCAGAACTCAGCCACATTAGCCCAGAACACCTCCGTACGTGAATGTAACGCGCATCACAAGTCCACTAATAAAGGACTGTTTCGAGTTGCACCGGTTATCATCCATGGACCGAGCAAGTCCATGAAGACTTTTGCATTTCTTGACGATGGATCGTCACTCACGCTGGTGGATTCATCGTTAGTGCATGAGCTAAATCTACAAGGAAAACCGGAACCATTGTGTCTCAAGTGGACTAGCAACAAGAGGCGAATGGAGAGTGATTCTTTAAAGTTGGATATCGAGATTTCCGGAACAGGAGCCATTCAGAAGAAGTATCGCCTAGCGGGAACGCATACTGTAGCTAGTCTGGATCTTTTCCATCAGACGGTAGATATGCAGAAGATGTGTGAACAGTATTCCCATCTACAAGGTATTCCAATCGAGTCGTATAAAGATGTGCAACCACGAATCTTGATCGGAATCGATAACGCCAATCTGACATTTCCGCTCAAGGCAAAGGAAGGAAAAATGTACGAGCCAATCGCGACGAAGACGCGTTTAGGCTGGATTATTCACGGAGGAGCAGTTAATGGAGATGCTCTAGTCGGGTACCACAGCGTACAAACATGTCCATGCAGCGAGCGGTCCGATGAAATGTTGCAGCAAGCCATACGGGATTACTTCTCTTTGGATGGGCTTGGGATTTATAAGGCGGGAAACCTTCTAGTCTCCAGTACAGAACAGCGCGCGTTGGAAATTCTTCAGTCAATATCTCAGACAAACAATGGTCGATACGAAGTGAGCCTTTTATGGAAATTCGACAGAATACGTTTACCCAACAGCAAACCAACAGCCTTGCGGCGCTTCCACTGCTTACAGGCGAGAATGAAGAAGCAGCCGGAGCTAGCTGAAGTATTGCAAGCGAAGATCGAAGATTACCGACAGAAAGGGTACATCAGAAAGCTTTCCGAAGAGGAGTTAATGACTGCGCAGGAGCATGTTTGGTATCTCCCACTGTTTCCAGTATTCAACCCGAATAAACCAGGGAAGGTGAGAGTCGTTTGGGACGCGGCAGCAAAACCAACGGTGTATCTCTCAACTCCATGTTGTTGACAGGACCGGACTTGCTTACTCCTCTGGACTACGTACTCTACCGGTTCCGAGAATATAAGATTGGGCTTAGTGGCGACGTAAAGGAAATGTATCTGCAGATGCTCATGTCCAAGAAAGATCAGAACTGCCTTCGGGTGCTTTGGTGTGACGACTCTTCCGGTGAACCTAGCGTCTATGTAACACAAGTGATGCCTTTCGGTACCTGCTGCTCGCCAAGCTGCGCGCAGTACGTGAAAAACCTCAACGCACGCAAGTTTGAAAAACAATATCCCGCAGCATCACAAGCGATCATCAAGCAACACTATGTAGACGATATGTTAGTCAGCGTGGAATCGGAGCAGGAAGCCGTTCAGCTCGCCAAAGATGTGAAATTTGTTCACGCTCAAGCTGGTTTTCGATATGCGGAACTGGATTTCAAATTCACCGGCAGCCGTAGAAGCGATGAAGGAAGAGAACACCGACGGGAAGTGTATGAATATCGCAGTGGAGCTGGGGACCGAAAAAGTTTTGGGCATGTGGTGGTGTACGTCTACCGACACATTCACCTACATGCTTTCAGCTAAGCACGATCGAGAGCTAATTGATGGAAAGCGGATACCAACAAAGCGAGAGGTATTACGAACGCTTATGGCTGTTTTCGATCCGCTAGGATTAATCTCGAACTTCCTCATCTATCTAAAGGTGCTTTTCCAGGAAGTTTGGCGATCCGGCATCGGTTGGGACGACGAGATACCAGAAAGCCTCTGCGAAAAATGGATGAAATGGCTGGAGATTCTACCAAAGGTGCAGGACGTCAGGATACCCCGCTGTTACCGTTCTCTAACACAGCTGTCGCCGAAAACCAACATTCAACTGCATACGTTCGTTGATGCAAGCCTGTCGGGTTACGCAGCGGTGGTTTATCTTCGTTTTGAACAAGGCAACACTGTGGAGTGCGCTATAGTTGGCGCAAAAACACGGGTAGCTCCCCTCAAATTCGTATCAGTGCCGAGGTTGGAGCTACAAGCTGCTGTTATCGGAGTCAGGTTAGCCGACAGGATTACAAAGTCTTTATCAATCAAGGTTCATCAACGCTTCTTCTGGAGTGATTCGCGCGACGTCTTATGCTGGATTCGTTCAGACCATCGGCGGTATTCGCAATTCGTTGCGTTCCGCATCAGCGAGATTCTGGAGACTACGGCTGTGGTAGACTGGGGCTACAAACGGTCAAAAGAAAACGTTGCGGACGATGCAACTAAGTGGCACGGAGCTCCAGACCTGACTGAGCAGCAGATGGTTCAAGGGACCAAGATTCTTGTGGGAACACCAGGAGATCTGGCCATCCAATCCCTACCGAGATGGAGACACCAACGAGGAACTGAGAGCGCAGCTGTACTATCACCAAGTGGAACGTATACCAGTAATCAACGTACATAAACATTCGAGTTGGCAGCGCTTGTTGCGCACAACAGCCACAACGTTGAGAGCCGCCCACAACTTCAAGAAACACTTGGATAGAACTGAACGCATGACTGGTTCTCTCTCAGCTGAGGAGCTTCAGAAAGCAACTATTTACTTGTATCTGCTGGCTCAGGCTGAGTCCTTCCCGGACGAGATAGCAACTCTACGCACGAAGGCAGACACCAAAACGCTACTAAAGTCCAGCTCAATCTACTCATTCAACCCGTTTTTAGATGATCAACAGATTCTTCGAATGCACGGTCGAATTAGTGCATGCGAGTACGCCTCCATGGACGCTAAAAACCCGATAATCCTCCCAAAGGATCACCACGTCACATGGCTGATAGTACGGAATCATCACGAGCGATACCATCACCAAAATCACGCCACCGTCATGAACGAATTGCGGCAGACTTTCCGGATTCCTCAGATCAGGCGCCTGTTCCAACGGGTTAAAGCGGCCTGTCAGGAGTGCAAAAATCAAAGGGCAATACCACGTCCACCTCCGATGGGCGATCTTCCAAACGCAAGGTTGGCAGTCTTCACCAGGCCATTTTCGTGTATCGGCATTGATTACTTCGGTCCTCTGATAGTAGTGGTTGGGCGGCGAACTGATAAACGGTGGGGTGTGCTCATTACTTGTTTGACTACACGAGCGGTACATATTGAAATCGCACATTCGCTCACTGCGAGTTCGTGCGTAATGGCATTGAGAAACTTCATGGCACGACGGGGTGTACCAAGGAAAATTTATAGCGATAGGGTACAAACTTCACGGCAGCGAGCAAGGAGCTTGTGGCCGCGAACGAGCTGCTTCAAGAGGCGCTCAAAGATATGGATCAAGAGAAGGTCATCCGAGAAATCATCAGTCCAGAAACAGAATGGACATTCTTGCCTCCGGCGTCCCCTCATATGGGAGGGGCCTGGGAGAGGCTGATACAGTCGGTGAAGAAGAATCTCATGGCGATGAAACCAGGAAGGAATCCAACTGATGAAACTCTCCGTAATATGCTGACCGAAGTGGAGAACGTCATCAACTCCCGCCCTCTAACTTACGTGCCGGTAGAAGATCCAGAGGCTCCCGTTCTGACACCCAACCACTTCCTGTTGGGATCTTCAAGTGGTCTCAAACCGTCCACGGTGTTCGACGATAGTGCGGTAGTTCTTCGACGGTCATGGTGCGCTTCACAGGTCGAAGCGAACCTCTTTTGGCGGCGATGGGTGCGAGACTATCTTCCAGATCTCACCAAACGAACCAAGTGGCACAGCGAGGTTAAGTCGATTGAGGTGAACGATATTGTGGTCGTAGTCGATCCAGGATTACCACGGAACTGTTGGCCCAAAGGACGGGTTATTGCGGTCAACAGGAGCAAAGACGGACAGGTACGATCAGCGGCGGTTCAGACTCAGGCGGGAATCTACGAGCGCCCGGTGGCGAAAATTGCCGTACTCGAGGTTCGACGCGATGAAGAGGTAAGCCAAGGGCTTGGCGTACCCGGGGGATTGTTACGACCCCTCGGTCGGCGCGCCTCACCTTACAGCGTAGAAAGGCCCTACATTCAGCACGCGAAGAGATGTCAAACCAATGCAACCGGCTCTCGGTTTCGAACGTCACTCGAGCTGCCAGCTGGCCATCGATCAGAACAATACTCGAACAATTGTATGGAAGAAACGTGAACACGCAAGGTGGAATTTCATTTCTGAGTAACTCGTAAAAACTAATAATCGTAAAGCTAAGTTAGTAAAATCTTAGAATAAAATAATTGTACGTGTAATTAATTACAGTGACCGCATACGGCTTAAGGTAACAAATTAATGTCTAAGGACCAGTGAATTACAAACCTAAAATAAAGATTTACTGAGGCTAACCTTAATTTGGAACAGTTTGTTTGCATTCCAGACTGTTCGCAAACTATTGTTTTAGGCGTAGCTTGTCGCTTTTGTGACGAAAAGTCCAGTTGAGGAACAGAGAGACAGGAAGGAAAAAGCAAGAATACTAAACGTAAGTTAAACAAAATAAGCTACTTTCTTAACGTTAGAAATGTTAATTGTATTGTCTAAACATTGCAGGAAGTTTTTTAATATT
>JASCZW010013764.1:0-24642 GCA_034211315.2 Aedes japonicus | reverse complement strand
GTAGAAGACATGGTTTTAAGATCGTAGTAGATGAGGCTGTGTAGGTTCATCACAACCTGACTAAGCAATTTGAAACCTATTGGAAACTCTTACCGCTATAATAAAAACCAAATTGATTTCCTGTGTGGCTTTCATAAAACTTTTACTGAGTGTGTTCCAGCACAGCTGGATGGTTTTAGCGTGCTACTTGGGAACGCTTATGGGCAAAGCCAAAGGAATTTTTTTGTTTTTTCTTCTCTGGAACTTCTTCATAATCAGGATGTTCTCAGACCGTCAACTCAGCCTAAATTTTTGTTTTATTGTTTCCTAGAGGAATTGATGTAGAACAAAATTGATGTAGGCAAACGCTCAAGATAGTGTACATTTTTAATCAGTCTCGTGATTTTATACAGCTATTTTCTCGTTTGGGGCTCAAGAGGCGACCCCAATGCTTGAAGAGGTTAAAACACTTTTGAGGACAAGGCTTAAGATTTACGTTCTTTTCAATAGAATGTGCCTCCGAAGTTGATGTGCGTAGAAATATTCACTGATCGACTGTGCAAAGAAATCGAAAATCTATTTGAGACACGGGCGAGATCAATGCTCAAAACCTGGACCACTTTTCGTGACGGTTGCAATGCTACGCGCAACAAAATTTACCCTGCATATGAAACTAGCACGCAGTCCTACGTCAAAAGGTAAGGTTCTGTCAATCTGTTCTTCGATTAAACTCGTTACATGTCCACAAAATTTTCATTTTCACTGTATATTGATTCACAAATTGAATCTAGCGTGCACTCTGCACAAGATTAGCTTTACCTTGGAAAAAATAATAAAAACCGAGTTATTGTCATTGCATCTAAACAATATAGAAATTTCCAAGATCAGTGTAGCTTTCTTGTTCGCATTCTGAATGGCGAAACACACGCCTTGCGTTATTCAACAAATTCGAGTAGTTTCTTCGAACAGACGTGCATTCGGTCCTATGTAAACAAAGAGGAGACGTCTCGATGTCAGACGTTAATCTTCTTTGAAACCCTACGGCTATCGTACAAACTATGGGCACTTACTTTCAACACGCAGTACGGTAATGTAACGTGAAATTCAGGATTCAATACGTCGAATCACTATCCGCGAGGCATTTAATAGACGAGCTATTAAATCTGAAAGAGAAAGTACGTACGAAGCAGACTCTCCCCTCGTTTACAATCTTAGGACCGTCATGTTTTGAACAGTACTCTGAGAAATCTTGGTTCCAGACGCAAACTCAACACAGTACTTTGAATCCTTCCGTTCTGTTTGCAACTAGATTCCGTTGATTCGCGGCATCACGCATTTCACGGTTAGGATTGCTAAATCTGCGTTGCTAACGAATGTTGATTCGCGCGATGCTTTTTGCGTATTGAGAACCACGTCTGAATGGCCATGTGGGTGGGCAACTCATCTGCTCTTCCTACCCTTTGAATTTCACTCTGAAAATGATAAGCGTTGATTGCGCTGTCATTGATTAGTGATAATCTTGTGTAGCTCTTTGCGTACAAACTGAATCAATAGAGAACCGGTTTCTTCGGGAATAGTATGTCTGGTTATTACGCTTATTGTTTTTTTCTCTTCTTGACATTACGATTCGTGTTTGCTTATCGCCTGCCAATTGGCTTATTTCCGGTTCTCAGCTTAGTGTCACAGATGCACATCTTGGAAGATTTCTTGAGTCAAACACTGCGTAACACAGGTCACTGCCTCATTACTAAATGTAACAAGAATCGCGAAACGGAAAACGAAAAAATGTGACAGGTCTATGAAAAACCAACAGACCGCGAGCAGAGCCTCCTAGATTTTCCTGTTTCGAATGTTCATAAAAACTTTCTTCCTATTTTTCTAAGCGATTTGCATGTTTATTTATCGCAATCGATGTCAGTATACCAGTTTTTCTTACGACAATCAGACGACAGATGCTTCCTAATTTTAAACTTGCCTTAAGTACTGTACGTTTCATGATGCTCGATTACCCATTATTGATGTAAGCGGTCCAATTGGTCACGAGCCTAAATCAGCTGCAAATCTGTTGAGATCCGATGAAAACCCATCTTCTCGGTTTGTTTCAAATTATCGTCCCTGACTAATCCAATGACGTCAAATGGCGACAATTGTTTTCATTATTTCATCAAAGGCGCAAAACTTCTACCAAGAATGACGTTGGCATTGAAAGACAACATTAATTTCTCTGCTACAAAATATGTAAACAAAAACTGCAATGACTTGTAAGTGATTAATCTGGGATTTTTCGGCAATGACGTGTTTAAAAACACCCTTTATTTTACTTCCGGACAGTTTAATACGTCTTTGTTATGTATTTTCTGAAAACAAGGTAATCATAGAGAGACATATTAGACTTCGATTTGTTATCTTGCATAACATTACAAAGGAGACTTGTGAAGTAGAGCTCATCTTTTTAATTTTCAACGCTGTTTAGACCTGCACTAAAAATATTATTTCGTAACTTCAATTAGGCTCGCTTTGAAAACCTAGTTTTTGTATTTAAAACACATCCTTCTTAAATTGTAAAAAACATTGGTATTGCTTGTCATCTTCTATTCATACAATGTACAACATGAATTTCGTGTGGACCAGCCAATCACAGCTACTCTTTTAATGTATCCGCAAATGATGGTGTTGTTGCTGAGGAGGGTTAAAGTCATTCACAGATAGAAGAAAACATGTCATTTTCTGCGTAATCTAATGCTCATATAAAGGGAATGCAAGAGTTTAGCAGAAAACAATGAGATAACAGATATAAAGCAACACCGTGCTGGAGATGCCCGGGTTAGATACCTTGTCTGGTCTAGGAATTTGTTGTCGAAAACAAATTTATCGGATTCTCTGGGCATAAAGCATTCTTGCCACATATCATATTAATCCAAAAATGCTACTTTCAAGAATAAGCTCAACTAATAGTTGTAAAGGTGCATTTAGATAACTATATTATTAGTTTTGGCTGGCAATGAGCTAGTAATTGTGATAAACAAGAACAAGTAACATAATATTTAGAAGTTAGATGTACAAGCTATTTATACGAAAATATATACGTTCTTAAAATTGTAGTAAAAGCTACCATTTTACCTGACTATGCCTATTTTTTAAAACTACCGTGAAATTTCAGGTCAAATTTACCACGTTTTATGGTACAACCTTCAAAATATATGGCATATATGACAGACCTCATATTGATATTAACCGCAGAATGGTTGATCTAATCGCAGCCATGGTAAAATCAAACGCATTTATAGTCAGGTGAAAATTGCTAGTGTTTGAGCTTAATTTTACCCTTGAAATATTACTCACACATAAAGATTTTTGTGCTGCAATTGTTTCGCATGTGACGCTATGTTTCTGTGCTGAACCCTCGCTATCTGAAGTCATCATCGTCTTCAAAAATATCAGCGCCATCTGATCGATAATAGCTGCGTATATTCAGCAAAGCTCGTGTCCTATAATATACTGTCTGACCGTTGCAAATTTGGATTCGAATAGCTAATAAAGGGTGTTCCGATCAAAATTTGGTCGAACAGTAATGTGTGTGTGAGCCGATCAAAGTTTTTATTAATAAGTCAAATTCCTTTTCTTTTTCAAGTTCAGTTAATACAGAATACAAGAGAAATATTCAGCTAAGCTTCCTTTTTACCGAATGCGAGTTGCTGGGTATTTCGTTTATAACCTGCCATAAGATTACAATCTACTTGTCTACTTTATTCGCCGCAAAACGCCAGTTTGCCCTGAACTGTTTCTCTTGACGATGGCCCAATATTGTTCGATTGGGCGAAGCTTTGGCGTGTTGGGAAGGTTCTTGTCCTTGGCCACCACTTGAACGTTGTTGGCAGCATACCACTCCATGACCTTTTTTTCGTAATGGCAAGATGCCAAATCCGGCCAAAATAGATCGGAACAATTGTGTCGCTTCAGGAAAGGCAGTAGACGTTTTTCTAGCCACTCGCTCAGATATATTTCCTGGTTGATGGTTCCGGTCGCACTGAAAACGTTGCTCTTGACATCACAGGTACAGATGGCCTGCCACACCATATATATCTTCGTGAACTTTGGTCGCGATTTGGAGTCACCACTTTCTTGTAAGTCCACAGTCCAGCTCGTTTTTAGCTCTATCCACGGTTGAAGGCGTCACTCCCAGCTTCTTTGCGGCATCTCGGACGGAGAGGTTAGGGTTCTGCTCGAAACAGCGGGTAGCTCTTTCTGTCGTCGCTGTGGCCTCCGGTTTTCGATTTCCGCCCGATCCAGCTTTCTTGGCTGTCGACAAACGTTCACCAAACACTTTGAATATGTTGGTAACAGTTGATTTAGCCACATTCAACAATTTCGCCATCTTGGCGTGAAAGTAGTTTGGATTTTCGCCATGCTTGTGCAACATTTTGATACGTTGCTTCTCTTCCTTCGACGACATTTTGATAACTGAAGTGCTAATCTCAAAATCAAAATAGAGGCATGATACTACACGCACACATCTTCTAAATGAGTCTCAAGTTTAAGTTGACCAAATTTTGATCGAAACACCCATTCAAATGAGAAAATTATTTCTCGAATTAAACAAATATATACTCTACAATAACAACCGTGTAAGAGATCCCCTCGTTCACTTGTAAGCCAAAACAAGCGTTAACAATGAAATCGCTTGCAATCCTGCATACAACAGACTAGATGCAGGCGTTATCTGGCTTAATTTTTTAGACAAATATCCCATGAACTTATGCCAAATCTAGCATTCCATTTATGTGCATTAGATAATGCGGAACATTACATGTTTCTTTCAAACTATGTAATCTCATCGCCCAATTCTCAGCCCGCATATTTTTGATCCAATAGGAACTTTTTAAGCACACATTTACCTGTTTTCATGAGTCTTTCAGCCTGCCTATCGCTAGCTCAGTTCGAGGGTGGACTTTTTATTACTACTATTCATAGCATTTCTGAAAAAAAATAAAAAATATAAACGCATAGGCTTTGTATGGTGGACTATTGTCCGTAACCAGAACATCCGTCCAACCGTACCTTGCCAAATATTGAACTAGGATTTTCCACAGTCTGTACCTATAGTCATTTGTTCAACACCTGACAATTTTGAAAAGCTGTCGATTATCAACAAAAATGTCCGATGTTAAAAATAAATCAACATGGATTCTGCTGAACGGTAACTTTTGGCTTTGCTTCTGTAACCATACTGTTGGAAACACCAAACGAAATTTTCTATGTGGGGGTGACCCCGGCGTATTGGTTAACATCCATACCTCTCACGCCTAAGTCACGAGTTCGAATCTCACCCCCCGGAGAAGTTACGAAAATGCCCAAAAGTAGTGTTTGACACTGGCTACGAGGGGAGATGAATAAACCCGAGGCTGAAAATCTCGATAATCAAGACAAAAAAAATCTATTTCTTTGTTTATGCCGACCTAATATACCGCACGCCTTACTAGTTGCTTCACATGAGCGGTTCGAGAGTGATTAGCATGTAACAGTTTTAAAATTTATTTTTGCGTTTGCTGTGGTATAATAGCTCGGTCTTGGTAGAGTAAGCATTATTTAACTTCCTCCAAATCATATTGGTAAGAAAATACATCCATAAAGCACTTTTCCATTCATTTCGTCCAACCATACTTTAAGTACCATCTGATATCTTGCAAAAACTTATCACTTCGTTAACTTTGAAATTATTGCTTGATCTAAAGGGTGTTTCTTATCAATTCTTCCTTATTTATACTCTTTATTACTTCAGTATCTTACTCAGCAGGGATATGTCGATCTACTGGTAGTCTGCATACCCCATTTTTGTTGAAGGCTTATATTGGGGCCACCCTTAGCTCTTTTCGGTATCAGAATCTTTGTAGTTGTTTTGATTCGCTGGGCTGTTTTAACAGAATGTTTGAGTGTGTGTTTGTGTGAGACGTTATTACGAGCGAATCATTAAGCGTGGGACTGAGCTTGGGACCGATGTGCTGATAGTTTCTGAGCCAAAAACTATATCCATTTTCTTCTTGACTATCCAGCCCCTAGTATGATTAAACATGCCACACAACCATACTAATGCAAAAATGGTAGCTGTCATCGAAAGTTTCCTATGAATAACTGTGAAAGCAATAAGATTGAAACGCTAAGAAAGAAGAAGAAGAAGTTATATCACAGAGTTATAAATTACTGTCCACTCCTAGAGCCTCTCATGTAGATGGGAAGTTATCTGCTTCTGACAAATTTCATCATAGATCGTTACTCCGTGCATTGAGAGAATACAAAAACAACAATAAAAGTGTAACAGATGATGTTTGGGACTAACATACATCTTCAATGTGTAAAAACTAGTGACGCATTATAAAGCAATGCCGGCGCCGGCCGTGCCCGAATGCTGACCAAGTAGGGAATGGGAAGGAATGTGTTGACATGATACTCGCTTTGGAGGAAGCCGAGAAATCCTCTGTACTTTCACGAGGAATCACTGGGATGTTGGATAGTTGGGAAAAGGTTAGCAGCAGGGTTCGTTTTGGTTTACGATACACTGAAAGTATTTAGCACTTTCAGCCAAAAGAAATGGGCCGTTCAAATGTGATTGAAAAAGAGCATAACTCAAATGTGATTGAAAAAAGAAGCATAGCGAAAAACTAAACAAAACAAAATAGACAAAATAAAATCAAACAGGATATTGGATATTGTCTTCAAAATTTGGTAGAAATAAATTATTTGTTGCTTTGCAAACCAGCTCTCGTTGATGTCCTAGATCTCGGCCAAGTCCAGTCGTCCACATCAAGCCGGCCAACGCCGACGTGTTGGAAACCCAAAAAAAATACATTTTTTACATTTAAAGTTAGTAGATGGATTGAAAAACAAAAGTAAAAAAAAACTGCATAACTTGGCGTTACTTTTTTTAAAATATCCAAATTTTGTCCGCCATTTTATCACATTTTTCCATATATAATAATAAAATATTAAAATAATTCATATAGAAGGTAATACTATAATAAAGAAATCATATAAGTTTCAGGTTTATCGAATAATTGGTTGTCGAGTTATCACCGGCATAAACTCCGAAAATGCTGTTTTGAGAAAAACCGCGTTGAAAAAAAGGTCTTCTCGGTCAAGCGTCTCTTTAAACCTGCTGCGTGCGAAAAAGGCGTCTTCGAAAAACGATGAAAAGAAACACTTGGAGTTCGAATTTCGGAAAAAAAGGTTTCAAAAGCGTATTCTACGGAAAATGTACTAACTTATTATGCAAAAAACAAAAAATTGAATTTTTTGGTCAATCTAACTGTATATCCCCCATTAATAATTTTTGTCTGGGTGTCACAATACTACCACTAATTAACAAAACTAAGCTGATGTAACTCTTCGTCCAGGTGCTACCGACAATCACACATTTCGGGAGGGAATGGATTGTATTCACTATTTCTTACACAAAGCACGCGGAGATTGTATGATTTCACTGTTAGTTTAAGTTAAATACCGAATTACTGTTATTTATTTTTGCGCGAAAACAAAACGGGTCAATTTCAAAGAACAGCTTGTTGCGATAAGTAGCTGAACGATTAAGTGTATTATGGACAAATTAACTCCAAGGTAATTCAATGACTTACAGGTATCAAACTCCTTTCCGTTGATTTAATTTTATCTGGTATACTTTTCGCTGCATTAGGTACTCTTATTAATATTTGACTTTTATTTGAATTAATTTCTAATCCAACCTCTACCAAACATTTCTCTAATATTGCAACAAACTTCTCTAAGTCATCTTGATCTTCTACTTTAATAAGCAACTCGTTCGCAAAAGCCAGGATAATTGGCAGTGCAAGCGAACCCATTCCAATTAACCGTAACCGTAACCGTAATCTTACTCCCCACTTTTTGAAGAACATTCTGAATTACTTAATAAAAAAAAGCGACAAAGGGCAGCCCTGCTTGATTGCTTTTCCCCCTTTTATTTCATCTGAAAATTGAATTTGCCATTTATCCTTAGTCCTATCTTCTTTGACACACAATAAAACCCTACCGATTATATGAGTTGGCACCTCCAGCTTTAATAAAATTTCATTCAATTTATCCAACCGAATATTATCAAAACCTTCATAATGTCTAATGATGCTACATAAAGGATTTCTCCTGCGTTCTAATGCTCCTCCGTCCATCAACAGACGATCACATATTTGTAAAACATCACACACATTTTAGGTACACAAAAATCTACTGTAAGGAGTGTATCGAAAAGTAGTTATAAACTTCCAAATAATAAAATAGGCATGAAAACATGGTTAAAATTAACATACTATTTCAGTTTATTATAGCTTAACATGTTTACAAAAGATCCAAACGGAAAAACTAGTCATCATGTTCATTTCTGTAGAATGCCCGTACCTTTGATTTGACACCTGCCATCAAATTCTGCACAGTGACCTTTGTGCACTTCCTGGATGCCGCTGCCCAATTTTTCTTAAAATCGGTCATGTTTTGGGACACTGTACCATCCTTCTTAAATATACGCTTGACTATTGCCCAATAGCGTTCGATCGGTCGCAACTGGGGACAGTTTGGTGGGTTGATGTCTTTTTCTACGAACTTGATGTTATTTTTCGTCAGCCACTGTAGAGTGGATTTGGCGTAATGTGCCGATGCCAAATCTTGGCAGAAGAGAGGAGGGGACTGGTGCTTTCTATACAATGGTAGCAACCTGTTCTTCAAACATTCCTTTTGATAAATCTCAGCATTTATAGTTCCTTTTGTATAGAAAATTGAAGAACGCAAGCCACATGTGCAAATAGCTTGAAAATGAGCACCTTCTGACCGAATTTCTCCGTCGTATCTGCAGTTGGCACACGTTCCCCAACAGATTTAGTATAAAACTGCGGCCCCGGTAGCGTTCTTGAATCTTCTTTAACGTATGTTTCGTCATCCATCAAAATGCACTGGTCGACATTGTCCAAAATGCAGCTGTACAGCTTTCGAGCCCTGGTTTTGGCACGAGACTTTTGTTCCGGAGTTTGTTTGGGCACTTTCTGCTTTTTGTACGTCTTCAAGTCATTCCTGCGCTTGATTCGTTGAATCATTCCGATGCTGGTCCTGAACTTCTTGGCTAGATCGCGAGTAGAGGCAGATTTGTTCCGTTGAATATAATCCACAACTTTTGGTCCAAATCGGGGTTGCTGGAGCCGGGTTTCCGGCCACTTCTTGGTAAATCCTTGAGGAGCACTCCTTACCAAACTTTTCGATGATGCGTTTTACACTTGCCGGGTGAACATTTACTCTTTTCGCAATCTGGTTGTAGGTAACACTCTTTTCGGTGCACCAAGTGTGCAGAATTTTCTTTTTAGTCTCAAATTCAATTCGCGACATTTTGAATACAACTTTATCAACGGAAATGAATGAACCGAATAATCATTTTTGACATGTAAACAAAGCAAATGGCGCTTACACGCTAAAAATATATACAGTAGTTTATGCGTAATAACGCATCGAATGTTTATAACTACTTTTCGATACACTCCTTAAATACTAGACCTACTGCGATGTTCTCTTCAGGTCGAACAGTTCCGTAGGAATGACATCTGCCATGGCATTTTTTGACGTGGAATAGTGTTTAAGCTGCGCCGATTTAACTTCCTGATCTATCTCGTTATGTTTATCAAAAACTATCTGTTCGACAGATCATTCTAGGTCTTCCTGAACAGTTTCCATTCTGATACGTTTTTGATGCTGGTGTTCCCTAGGCTAGCCTCTTAGGGCCTATCCTATTCAACATCTTTACGTCAGACGTTCCTCCCCTGCCGGGTGGGTGTATTTTGTCGATGTTTGCGGACGACACTTCCTTCGAGTGATTTATGCTTTGATTAGAAAAGTTCAGGAGGGCCTTAATGTTCTGTCCGATAATTTCAATTGGTGGAAGATTTGTATCAATGCAGCTAAAACCCGGACGATTTTATTTCCGCACTCCAAGTCAACTCGACTCATTCCGCCAGGAGATGTTAAAGTCCACCCCTTTAACGGTTGAGTAGTCTACCTTGGTCACTCCCTAGATAGCAAGTTGTTGTTACGATCGCATGTTCACAAAACATCAAATAAATGTAGGAGTGTAGTAGTCCACTTTATCGATCAAAAAAAAAAATTGACAGTTCAGAACAAAATCCTTCGGACGATTCTGAAATGTCATCCATGAACTAGAATACTCGACCTCCATCTGGTCTACAGACCCTCGGCCTAAGAAAATGTACAATCCTGGGAAGGTTCAAAGAATCCTGCCTCAGGTTGCCCTATCCGATCATCAGACAACAGGTAAACTAGGTTTAAGTTATTGAGTTAGGTATGTTATCAAATTTTTAAATAAAATACACTCCGTAGAGGGAAAACAATATCACTTGTTAAATCAACACAAGAATAAAAACAATTAAATATAAAACATAAGTATTAAAGATGAACTCCTATGGCTAATCAATTAAACTGTAAAATCAAATGTAAAAAGTTAGAAATAAAGATACATTTCAGTAGTAGTAGCCTTTGAAACAGAGCAAAAAAGAAATCATATTAATGCAAAAAATGTACTTTTATAGAAAGCTCTCAATTAATGCCTTCAAGTTCATCGAGAAATTCCTTCAATTAGTTTTGGTAAACAATAAGGTAATAATTCTGATAAATAACAACAAGAAAAAAACGATATTAAGAAGTTTACAATAAGAGCTATTTAATATAGTACTGATAAAGTTAGGATATAAATACTTCTTGCTAAGCTGAGAGCATAGAAAAGATTAAATAAACTTGAATTTTAAATACCGAACCTGTACAATACCTTCAATATCACATGATACAATAATCGATGCTAAAATAATAATAATAATAATAATAAAAACCCAAACAATGTTATCCTCACGTCAACCACCCTCGCCCATTTGTATGTAAACATTCCTTTCCATTTGGGAAAACTCCGAAACCATGTGTACGAGCAAAATCCCCCAGACAATGTACGCGCATGCGTTTGGTCCCTCATTTATAGCAACCGAGACATTTCCCTCTTGCCATAAAAAAATGAATTTTCCTCAAAATCTGGTGCGTAAAAGACGTCAACCTTGTTCAGCTCCCGAAAAATCTTATTCCCATTTGTGAAGCTGTGATACATTCATTCGACTCGGTGTGGCTGTGAAAAAGTGTTTATCCATCTGCTCCGTGCTGGTCTAATAAATTTGCGATCAATTGATTGCTGTGGTGTCGTCACAGCCAACTAATTTGAATCAATTGGATCGCGGCGACAGCTCACACATTCAGTAGGCAGCGGCTCTTGATCGTCGTCAGCATCAACCCCGTATCCCATACATCCCGAGGCTGGTGGTGTGGTGTTGGTGTTGCTCAATAGGGGTGACACTTCGTTGGCCATAGAAAAAAAATTGCAATGAAAATACTGAATATCTGAGTGTCATACGTAACCGAAGCGGCAGCCCAGCTGTTACAGTGCTTTGAGCAGAGATTCGTTAGTGAATAAGTGTTGTGTAATTAGTGCATTTTACATTTTCACGTGATCGTGTATTGTAGCGCATCGGATGTGACTGTGGTCGAAGTGAAGACTGATTGATTGAAAGAGAAATGAATCATTTGCAAATTTCACCGACCCAACGCTGTTGGGCGCGGATCTGACGGAGTCGCTGACTACGTCGCCATCGGTGTCGACCTTTCTACCGGAAGAGGACGCATCAACGTGTTTGCTTCTGCCGGGTACACCCAGCCCACCGCTAGATTTTACCCACCCCTTGACGCCCAGCATGGGCAATCCGGAAAATTGTGAAAATGTTGCCGGAGACGATCCGGCTGCAGAGACTAGCTCGTCTGGCAGCTCGGGAATTGGAATGGTGGGTGGTTGTACCAGTGCTGCGGGCAATCTGTTCAACAATCATAACGATTATCAGCATCTGCGGAAGAAGAGCGATGGAAAGATGCAGGAAAATGGAATGGCCAATGGTGCGCTGAACATTGCCCTCACCAAAGATATGCCCAGCTTCGTGCACTGGGACTGGCCGCTGATTCGCAAGTGTACGTTCTTCGTATTCCTGGCCGGGATTGTTGCTATGGTTGCCATTGTGGTGACCATGATTGCGAGGCTGCCCAAGTCGTGCAATCCTACGTAAGTGTGTTTGTTTTCCGTTTTGCTTGCTATTTGTGTTGTGTGCAGTTAGTCGAGAGACAAACAAAGACAGAATCGTTTTGTCGTGGATAAATGTGTGCCGATAGGATTGAATGGGGAGCATTTGATAATTCGGTGGAAGGGGGGTTGTTGTTTGCAGGACTTAACTTTCAATCTTGGATATTCTCTTTTGAATATATACATGGATCGACTATCGGCAAATTCTGGGATTTCTTATAGAATTATATACGAGTGAATTAATCCAATGGAATAATCGGGTATTTTGTATGGCAGCATAATTAATCATCAATTAAAAGAGAGATTTGAGCAATAAAAAATGAAAAAAGTGCCATTAAATATTGAGGTCCTGTGCCAACAAATAATGTGTGATCAGCATTGAAAAATTAGGAATGAGCAATAAAATATGAGAAAAGACTTCGATAATCTACATGTATCGGTAAATCGTAAACAACAGCAACACATAGTATATGTGCAATAATATGGCAGTATTTCCGACAAATTATGTAATTTGAGCACTAAACTACTGCATATGTCTCTTAATTTGTTGGATTTTCCCATAAAAACAGTAAAATGAGCAATGGATATTTATTTATCCATTGCTCATTTTACTGTTTTTATGGGAAAATCCAACAAAATTAAAAGACATATGCGAATAGTTTAGTGCTTCAAATTACATAATTTGGCGGAAATACTACCATATTTAATTGCACATATACTAATAGCTGTTGCTTTATTTGATAGATTTACCGGTCACAATTAGATTATCCGAAGATCTTTTCTCATCTTTTATTGCTCATTCCTAATTTTTTAATGCTGATCACACATTATTTGTTGGCACAGGCCTTAATAATTTAGTGGCACTTTTTTCATTTTTGGTGCTTTTTCTGAATTACTAAGTGCAGGTAAATATTTTAGTCATTTTTGCTTTTGTGAGCATAAAATACAGTGGCAATCATCATTAAACTGAACAACTGTGTAGATCTAGATATTGATCGTTTTGGTAATGGCTAATAAGTGTGTGATCATGTGTGAGAACTTCGTGTTACACTTATGCAGATAGGAAAAAGAAAAGAAAAAAAAGTAGCTCATGTCGTTCCAAACCATTGTCGATTGACGTAGGTTGTTCATGTAAACGTGCCAGTAACTTTTTTCAAAAATAGGTTAGGAAACAAGCCTCCAAGGACGGAAACATACACGTCAGTTATGTTCTCTAGAAATGAAGATTTAAGCGCGTGATTGTTTACGCATTTTCCGCCCAATTCAAAATATTTGGGGAGGAACGAATTTTTTGCATTTCCTCATTGAGTTTAGTGACTTGAATTGCGTCCTTTATTTTAATGCACTAATAATATTTGAAATAAAAATAGTAATAAGTTTCCATGTTAGAAGTTACAATCGAAGCAAATATAGAGTCCGCGAGATCGAATGTGATAGCTTTAATGCAGATCCCACAATACATTTCAGAATGCTTGATTTTTGTTACATGATACTGGTTTATTATGGCAATTGTGTGAATTTTGCAATTTTCGCGATCTTGCATCATATATTTACCAATGTGTGAATTTATGGTGGATTAGATTCTTCGGGGTGGATAGATTTCCCTGCAATTTTGTGAAATGTTATTCAAAATGAAACTTGCTTCCATTTTAAGTAGGTCAGCTCTTATTAATCAGGAAACCAACGGGTGATGTATGGAACTAAAATGCAACGGGTGATGTATGGAGCTAGACTGAAATGCAAACTAGTGAACTTATTCTACGAAATACCTGCACCTATCATTTTTAAGGCAAGGAGAGGCTTTGAACGAAGCCGAGAAGTTTACTGCACTTTCATGAGAAATCATTAGATTGATATTATTAGATATTATTAGATTTATGATATGGGGCTCACACATTTAGAGATGCAAGATGAAACCATATGAATTTCAATTCATATTAAACCTACAGTAGTGACAATAATTTGTTGGATCTACGCATATGTGTGCCTTATTGATGAAAATGCAAGCCAAGAACACGTTTGAATGGTGTATTTGGGAATTGTTTTGAACCAAAAAAAAAGTATGTAGTTTACTCCATTCTCAAAGTGAGTGAGGTTTAATTTATAGAAATATGAGGATACACAATCAATGATATACCAAGTGGACCGATACTAAGGATGGACACGTTATCTTTCGAGTATCCTTGGTCTTTTGTTGCCAATTAAAATGGCTCCTTCTAAGGTGAAAGAGATGAGATCAAAAAAAAATCTTGCTTCTTCACTGAAAATATATTTTCGCAAATTAGTTTTCACTCGTTTCGTAAACATGAATTTTGTAGATAGAACCAATGGTTTGTATATTGCAAAAACATTTATGTTGTTTTTTATCTGGTGAAATGTTATCATTACACCTTTTTGTAAAATGCACGAAATGAATTTCGTGAAGACCAGCCAACCGCTGCTTCTCTTGTATCGTACTTATGCATGATGGCTTTGCTGCTTGCATGGGCGAGAACTAATTTATAATTTAGAGAGAAGAACCACGGATTCAGTAAACTTTACCCAAAAATACAGGATCGAATTCCAAGTCAGAAACATTACAAAAAATGCTGGACGCCTCAATGTGGTTGCGTTTTTTTTTCAATTACATTTCGAGTCGATTTAGTAGATCTGTCAGTCATTCATGCATCCACCAGAAAGACGTTTCTTTTTAATTTGCGATAAAATATTCGTAGCTCTTGGTATTGCTTTCGTACAATGCACGAGGTTCTTTGTGTGTGAACAAATGCTTCGTGATTGTGACTGTTGCGATTGTGCCATTAATAATTATAATAATAATAATTTTTATTGATATACTTGTAGAGTAAGAGTATTCTCTTATAATTTATTACAATCGGTATTATCGTTGATCATCACAATAAACGCAATTGAAATAATTATACAAATGAAAAGGAGCGAATTACTAATAACAATAATTGTATGCGTATTCAATACTCAACCCTTTTGCTCGCTCCACTCCATTCAATTTCCTTCACTCAACCAGTTCAAACACTCACGGTAGAATCTTGCAGTTGATAGATTAGATTGTATATTAGCAGGAAGCTGATTCCATAGAACAATTGCCCGAACGAAAAAGTTACCACCGTAATAAGAAGAGTTATGTTGCGGTACAACGTATTGTCTTACTCGAGCGCTTCTAAACGACTGAAGTTTGTCATGCAATAGCTTGGACCCTAATGTATAATTTTAAATAAATTCACGCACATTTTAAGTTTAAAGCATTCATAAAAAGAGCAGCCCAAGAGCAGCTGTTGTAAATGTCTTACTCTAGCGTAAATTAATAAATTAAAGACCCTACGGTGCATTCACAATCAATTCAATTACAAAGGTATCTTCCTAAAAACAACTAATCAGATTCGTTGCGAAAACAACGAATAGATTCGTAAGATTCTACCTTCGATTTTTGGTATAAACTAAAATTATTTTTAGTGTGTAATATCTGCGTAACATTTGATAAGAACTTATCTCCGTTGATGCTTTTCTTCATTGAGTTTGATAATGATGTCTTGTGTAATATTTTAAAAGGACCTGTCTCCACTGATCGATTCTCTCCAGCAAGGTTGCGGCTTATCATTTTGACTTGTCCATATTCATTTGCCGATAGCTCTTCTCAAACTCAATTTCAAAATATGATGTATGATGAACTTATGGTGCTTGAGTAGATCTACAACTTTGTGTAACAGTACATAGCTCTATCTCTTATATCTGAGAATAAGAGCATATATTCGTGATGATCTTCGCGATGATATTCGCGGTGAAGATCACGCGAATATCAACGTGAAGATCACTGTGAATATACGCTCTCATGTCGAAGATATGGAGTTAGAGCAATGCTACTGTTACACAAAGTTGCAGATCTACTCATTGCACTGCAAGTTCATCGTACATCATTTTGAAATTGATCCTCTGAAAGGAGATATTGGCAAATGAATATGCCTGAGTCAAAAATGATAAGCCACAACCCTGCTCTCCAGTGACATTATCTTCTGCGTATAAAGTGACTGCAAAAGCATTTGTCATAGAATTTTCATTTGAATGTTCAAGTTTGCTGTTAGCTTTAGCCACATACTCATTTGTTTAGCCATTAGAAAACCAGAGCGAAAATGGCACATTATCAAATTTTCCGCTGAAATGTTTAGTTTATGTTTGCTGTAGTGCAGCACTGGAGTTCATGTTGCGTTTTGCTCAATTATTGCTAGATGGCGAAGTTCTAACATTGAGAACCAACAACAAACAGGGTTCAGGATCGAGATCGAATTTGCTGAGTGAATCTCATACTAGTTACCTAGCACAGGAAAACTTCATTTCCAGCTTGCAACACTCACAACTCCAATGACGATTACTCCGGAAATGGCATACTAATTTAGCCAAATCTCGAGTACTTTTCAATAAGGGCGTTTGTCGGATAGTTAAACAAATCTCGAACAATTTTCAAATGGACCTAATTAACATTTGGACTAGAAAATGATTTGAAATAATTGAATTTTTTCTGGAGTTTATTTTTTCCGGACATGTTTGTTCCATTGAATTCCACTGAACGGCTCATTGGTAGAACATATAACATCATTGTGCTCAACAATCACACTAGGAGAGGAAATTTAAGTTTCATTTAGAAATATGCTTTTTGAAAGAGATCATACGTCATTTTGATAAGTCGGTAGATAGATGGCATGCTACTTTCATCAAAATTATACGCCATTATGCGAATGACAATGTTGTTACGTCGAAATGTTACGTCATGTTGTCATATATAACACAGATACGTCGAACTTTTCAAAGTGACGTTTATTTTTTTCTGCAACAAAACTTTGTAAAAATATTTTTCAAAAAATAAAGCAATTTTACTAAAAATCTTTGTTATTAACCTTGTGGTAAAAGCCTTTCACCTAACGCGTCGTTTAGGGGAATTCAAATGTTATAACAATGTTTCGCAAGTTACTTTCCAGCACAAGCGAAAGGATTGTTTCGTTGAATACAATTGCAAAATATATAAAAAGTGTTCTAAATTTACAACATTAGTTATATATGATTTAATCAAGATAAGAAATTAAAAAATAAAAGAATAGAACATTCCTATTTACATTCTTTTCGAATGACGCAGACACGACTGATATAAGTTGTTTGTTTTCCCGAAACATGACGTAATCATGTAATGCATCAGCTTTGCAGTTTTCTAGCTTGACGAAACATCTTGACGTAAGCGAAATTTCAGCAAAAATATCGTGTTACGTGATATAGATGTCAGTAACGCACTAGTTGATATTATGACTTTTGAAAATGGTGTATTCAAATGAAATAAAAGTTGGTTAAATATAGCGAATTTTCGCAAATACTGATATTTTTTTTTTACAAATATCTGGTTATTTAAATATAACCATATAACCATAGAACCATTAACCATCATAACATTATTTGGTAAAAAGGAATTGAGATGAAAGCAAACAAATTTCTAGTCGGTTTTCTCAACAAACACAAAATGTTACATACACTCATTTGGAGAAGTACTCGAGACATTTTCATACTGTTGTTGATATCCCCAATTGGTTTTTGATTTTTGCTTTCTTTTTTTTAAACTAACACTTAACACTTAAAGTGAATTGATCACAAAATAAAAAAAATAACACTTTTTCAAATTATCCCTCGACACTATCGACAATTCGACAGTCGAAGTCAGTAAGTCGCAGACAAAATAGGCATATCCGTCGAGAGATAAGTTTTTTCTAAAACAAAAATTAAGGGAATTCGCTTGCGCTTTCTTACTTCTTTAGCGATAGTTTAAAATACTGTTTCAGTTTTTAGTTTTTACTTCAAAAAAGTGATCATGTGAATTGTTAGTTTAGGTTAGGTTTTCCTACTTTTCCAATTGTTATTTTTGAGAAATAGGAATTAGATGAACTTAGTGTCGTGTACACATAATCGAGGTTTACTTGCACTTAAAGAAAGAGTATTCGCTGAAAAAATTTGGACAGAAAAACCCTAAGAACATGCACATATAGGGTAAAAATTACATTAAACTGACACAAGACACTTGTGCATATTCAGCAACGTCTCTTTCCGTCAACCATCGCTATTACAGCCATATTTAGGCATGAAGAATTGATTTTTAGCACATACGCCAAGAATGAACAAAACATCAAATCATGTTGTTCAAACAAAAGCGATAATTGACGGAAATGAATAAACTGCCGAAGTAGTGCTCGCCCCTGTGTGTCTTAGAATTAAGTTTTTCAAAATAATATAGCTCAAGCGGCTTGGTTGTATTGAAACTGCACATGAGTAAAAGTGGTTGACAATCAATAAACAATAAAACGCATTGAATAAATTCAATTTTATGAATTATAAACAAACACATGCTTTTGTTAAAAAGGTTCCAGCAAACAAGATTTATAATGGGAAGTTTTTTTTAATGCATTTTCATAATTTAGCGCTCATGATTCAAAAGGTGCATTTTAGAAAAAAAAAAAGAACTTACGGTTTCACGTGCGGATATATTTAGCGCCCAAAAGTGCCGTTAGTACTTTATTTGCCTTTTTAGGTTGCTGTCAGCCGCTTTTATTCTAAAATTGAAAATTGAGATGTCCTCTACCACAGAACTGGTAGAAATCCTAATGTTGCTGAAACTTGTGGTAAATATGTCCTTGGGTTTGGAAACAGTTGATAGGGATAGCGCATGTGACGATCAAGCACGAGAGAACTCATTCACTCACAAGAGCACCACCGATTTTAAATAGCAACGCTCGGTTGCTAACAAAATACTGAACGAGTGTGACGTTTCCTATCAAACGATTCTTCACGAATTCTCGAAAACGAACATCGTAGAAAGAATAAACGTGCAAAACAGAATCATGCGAAGAAAAAAGTTCAGCTAGACGTTATATTGAAAGACTGCGTTGCCACTGAACGCAAGCGATTTGAATACACCGAATGAGAATATTTTGACTCAGTAAATGCAATCAGCTGGAAGAATCAGAGCAGAGATACGGTTTAAAATGACGCTTTATGTTTTTTATGTTGCATTAGATTGCTAAACATCATGTTAGATCATTATTACAAATGTTAAATGATGTATAAGGTATGATTTGAAGAAATGAGTGTGATTCAATCAATCTTGCTCAGCTGAATCCAACTGAATGCAATCGTTAATGATTGAGCGGGTAAAAAATAGGCCAATGAGAAAACGTCCACATTGCTACCGTCCGATTCATTCGCTGTACGATCAGCTGCGAGTTTGCTCAATTCTGTTTTCTACGAATAGAATGAAAGCAGAATACTAATAGAACAGAATCGGAATAATTTAAACGTGGTACGGCTCACTTCTGAATGTTTCTGCGTGTGAGTGAAAATGTAGCGCTAAGTGAACCGATTTTGCCTATGCTTGGTGACGATTAACATTATACGAAGATTGGACAGTTCAAATTCAGTAGTACCGCAGTACTATTTTTGCCCTTTGCGGCTAATCGTTCGATGTGGTAACTGTAAGATACATCACGATTCAAAAGTGCAAATCTGTAATTATTCCAATTTTGATTGAATTATTCAATTTAAATTTTTCACTGGGATATATTCCAAAGAAATGGATGCAAGTCCGAGTAGTATTTATAGCAAAGACAAATGAAAAACAAATGCAAAACAAATGAAAT
The DNA here is from genome assembly GCA_034211315.2 of Aedes japonicus. Classification (NCBI taxonomy): domain Eukaryota; kingdom Metazoa; phylum Arthropoda; class Insecta; order Diptera; family Culicidae; genus Aedes; species Aedes japonicus. The sequence continues at coordinate 4,821 of JASCZW010013764.1, read as the reverse complement.
TAAAAAGATAAAACTTCTCTAAAACCAGATAGAACCAACCAGTCTGCCATCAATATTTTTTGAAATAATGGAAAAACTAGTAGATAAAAAACATAATTTCAGAATTTCTTTTTAAAAAAACCATTTTGTAAAACACAATTTGCCAATCAATCAATCAATCAACTTTAACAGCTCTCCAAACTCTGGTTACAAAAACAGGAAAATCATTTGCTTCTAACAAAATTCTCTAAGCAATGTTTCTTGATATTGGTGGTGCATTTCACAATACAACATTCATATCCGTGATAAACGCAATGAGAAATCATGACATAGTTGACTGGATAGTACAGGGTGCGGCAGAAAATAATGCGAAAATTTGTTCTATTTCTTTCAAATCCCATTGTCAACTAATTCAAGCAATAATATCAACATTTTCGAGTGCAGTTATCTTTATTTGGTCCTTCGAATAAATTTATTCAATGTGTCCTCCATTTTATTAATGACATTCTCGAGGCCGACGCCGGAAGCGAACGTACCTTTCGGACGTAGTCCTCCGACATTGACTGCCACATGTACTTGTTATGGTTTACTTCAGGAGTTTTCACACTAGAGTGTGATGTTTTGCAGGCTCGTGCTTCAACATATGCCCAAATCAGATAATCAACGGATTAAGATCTGGACGTGGGAGGCCACAAATACTTCGTCCAAAACTTCATGTTATCGTTCAACCATTGTTGGGTTCGTTTGGACGTGTGACACGGCGCTCACATCCTGCTGTGGGACAACGTTTTGGTCCTCAGGAGAAGTTGGCCTTCATCAGAAAAACGCGGTTCTTTAGAATACCGATGTACCCATCGGTTTGATTTAACTCCAGCACATCAGTAGAAAACAGGTGGCAATTTGAAACCGTTGGACGCCACCAAGCCGCAAGCCGGATGTTTGGTTTGAAATTTGAATTTCACTTGTTCCGGAACGTTCTCCATTTTTTATGGTACGAAATGAACCGGCGCAGCTGTTAGCCGCACCGATGCTGAAAAAGTTTTTCGTCGGAGAGCAGGATTATCATTTTCACTTCTTCAACAAGGAAAGCAATCTCTTGGAACGAGTCACTCGTAGTTCCTTGACTGATCCGTAATCAAGTGGCGTTTCACTCTGGCACTGGAAGATGCATGCAGGTCTTCGTTGATGATTCTCCGCATGGATTTCTCCGAAATATTGGCTTCCTTTGCAAGTTTCTTGCAGAACACCGGAGTTCACAGAGCAATTTTGTTGGCATATAAGGCTGTGAGAAGAATATACATCAGTACATTTACAAATATAATCTATAACCTTGTGACTAATTGTCAACGACATCCTCCAAACACCTGTTTTGCTTGATGATACTATAATTCAGAACTTGCTCTCTCGTTTCAAGGTAGATTTGCTTCTTTTCGCGAGTTTGCTCTTGAAATTTGTTTTGGGTTCTTCAGCAAAACTGCTCTTTGATGACAAATCGTAGATCGGTAAATCGTCCATTGTCGATTAGCGCACCTTAAAAGCTTTTTAAAATGCTGAGAGGATAATACATTTGTTGCTTATCTGCAGCACAGCATCTGTTGACTAGTCCACTCGTTCCGTGGAATGTTTCGTTAGGACCAGACAGATTTTTTCATTATCCGTTTCGAAGTTGTCTTGATTTGTCATTTGAAAGATGCTATGCAACAGGACTTCCTCTTGAAATGACGCAGTATATCGTCAATTGCCGTATTACGCACTGTAAGAGCTCCGTTTTTCTTCACTAACTAAGAATGAAGTAAGCAAAAATCGCCTCTCGGTGAAAGCTTTGATACAAGCATAGCATCTTGGGTTACCATTTTCCATTTCATCTCATCTCTCATGCAATTCGCGCATCACAATGAAAGATCAGATCTAACGCTGCATTTAAATTTACTGTGGCTTATTCTTGGGAAGTTGAAAGTAACTTTAATAAAGAATACGTTGATCTGTACATTCAAACTCTATATAATCCCGAATATTGAGAATAATGGATCGCCAACAAGATGAATAATGGAACAGGTTCCCCTATGTGATAATGCTTTACAAAAAGTGCGCTAGGTTGTGATAATAAACATACGGAATTTTTCAACTGCGTTTATATGATCAAGTGCAACATTCAACTATTCACGCAAATCCTGTACTTGGCCATTGATCACTATCTCCGTATAATAATGTTTGTCGATTAAAGAAATACTGGCGGATTTTCAGACGCATTTATCACTGATCTGGCAACACTAGTGTTGTGCTAACAAAATGGTAAAGAACCAGGACCAGCCCTGGGACCTGGTAGTTGAAGTTAAACTACCTCCAAGGTTCCCATGACCCAGAGTACCAAACAACTATTGTACTTCTTACTAAAATACGTACCATTTCAATAGCTAACATTAAATTAGGTATTGTGAAGCTCTATCCACGGAAGTAAAGTATTTGGGGTAACTTTGAATAACAAACTCTACTGGAACAAACATTTAATGAACAACAAAAGGAAAGCGACAAGTGCTTTCTGGATCTGTAAAAAAAAGAACTTTTACGAAACAATGGGGTCTGAAACCGAATATGATTAATTAGATCTATATTTCTGGTTCAAACTAAGATGCCATCCTTATCTGGTGACCAAAAACTAAACAAAAACCACACAAAACAAATCTGAACAAGTTGCAGAAGGCTTTTCATTTCTATAACTGTAGCAATGCCCCAGGCTTGCCAACATTTCTATGGCTCTAGAATCTCTACACAATTTCCAAGTTCACTGCGTGACTCGTCTGGATTGTTTGAAGATGGTATGGTAGTGATAGTATAGAGACCATTTAACAACAACTGAGATCTTGTACAAATTTGATTGATTTAGAGTTCAAAATTCATTACCGAGCTCGAGAATCTAAATTAGTGTTTGTTATCTTCAAAATACGATTGGAACCCAACGAGTTCAATCGTATTTTGGATAACAAACACTCAATTTATGAATTTTTGGCTCTAGGCGTTGTGCAAGATCTTCAGTTGTTGTTAAAAATTATATTATACCATCGCCTACCATGCAATCTTCAAACAATCCGGGCAATCACACAGTAACAGAAATTGTGTGGAGAGATTCTGGGAGCTATAGAAGTGTTGTGAAGCTAACAGGCATTTATACAGTCAGGAAATGATGTAATTCTCAACTGTTCATTTGTTTTGTGTGGTTTTTTTGTTTGTTTTGGTCTGCCAGATAGTGACATGTAGGTGATTCACAGGTTTAACTATAGTTAGTGGATCTAGTGAAATCATATTCGATTTCGGGCAATTGTTTGAGTTCTTTGCAGATCCGAAGCGCTTGTCCTTTCCCTTTTGTTGTTCAGTGTTTGTTTCAGTAGGACTGATACAAAGTTACTCCCAGATAAGCACCTTTCCGTGGATATTAGGCTTCGCAATGCCTAGTTGTGTTGGCTATTGAAATGGTACGTATTTTAGTAAGAGTACTGTGGTGTTTATCAAAGATCTGGCAAAGCGGGAATGGTTGCTTCAGCTACTAGTCCCAGGCTGGTCTGGTCTTTACCATTTTGGAGAAAACAGACCAACTCCTGGGACCTGGTAGTTGAAGTTAAACTACACTCAAGGTTTGCCAGAGCCCAGGTACAAAAACAGCTATTGTACTTCTTACTAAAATGCATTACCATTTCAACGCTAACATTAAATTAGGTATTGTAGGCTCTAATATCCACGGAAGTAAAGTATTTGGGAGTAACTTTAGATAACAAACTCTACTGGAACAAACACATTGAACAACAAAAGGGAAAGCGACAAGTGCTTTCTGGATCTGTAAAAGAACTTTTGGAAACAATGGGGTCTGACCAAGATATGATTAATTAGATCTACTCAACTATGAACAAACCTAGAATCACCTACACGTCACTTATCTGGTGACCAAAAAGCAAACAAAAAACCACACAAACAAATCGAACAAGTTGCGAAGGCTTGCCACCATTTCTATAACTGTAGCAATGCCTACAGGCTTGCCAACATTTCTATAGCTCTAGAATCTCTACACAATTTCCAAGTTCACTGCGTGACTCGTCTGGATTGTTTGAAGATGGTATGGTAGGTGATGGTATAAGAGACGCTTGTAACAACAACAAGGATCTTGTACAAATTTGATTGATTTAGAGTTCAAAATTCATTACCGAGCTCGAGAATCTAAATTGAGTGTTTGTTATCAAAATACGATTGAACTCGTTGGGTTCAATCGTATTTTGGATAACAAACATGGTGGATCAGTGGCTCAATGAATTTTGAACTCTAAATCAATCCATTGTACAAGATCTGATTGATGATGAGATATATTTATACCATCGCCACCACCATAAATATCAAGCAATCCGGACGAGAATCGCATGATGAATTGGAGATGATGTGGGAAGTTTCTGGGAATATAGAAGTGTTGGCGAGCCTTCTGGGCGTGCTGCAGTTATGAAGTGGTGGCCAAACGCTCTGTAACCTGTTCGTGACTGATATGATTTTTGTTTGTTTTTGGTCATAGTGTGACGTGTGTTAGGTTGCTATGGTGGTAGATCTAGTGTCATGATGTTTCAGTACGTGTTTCCCAGAGATAACACAGGTGAAACGCTGTCGCTCCCTTTTTGTGTTCAATGTGTTTCCGGTAAAGTTTGTTATCTAAAGTTACTCCCAGGCTGCCCCCATAAAATGATTAGGCTTCTGATACACAATTTGATATTGTAATGAATGGTGCATGTTTTAGTGGAAATTGTCGTTATTTTGGCTGCTCTGAGCTCTGGCCAAGGTAACAGTGGTTGGCCTCACATAGTGTCCCCG